>CM051266.1:40166604-40326604 GCA_027921565.1 Artemia sinica | reverse complement strand
CTTTCCAAATAACTCAAATTGCTCTACTATACAATAGGACTCAGCAGCCCGTGAGTTTTGAACCCCAAGAAAGTCACTGAAAATTGGCTTGGAGGTGGAATGTAAGACGGTTAACAAAATTATGTTAGAGTTTTAAGAGTAAAGTTTGGTAAAACGAGTCAGCTTTTAGAAATCAGTAAGAACCCGGTAAGGTTGTGGTATATTAAGTCATATTGAAGAAAATTGCTGATTGTTCAGGGTGACTATTCTGACAATCATAAGATACACCATTGGTCCCAAAGCTATGCATAGCCGCACTTCATCTAGTAATTAGTTTTTTGCATGACCGTCAAGATTAGGCTCAGAAATCAAAATAAACAGAACATATCCTTTGAATGACGAGGGCTGCCGCCTCTTAGAACCCTCACTCTTTACGCCAAGGTTTAAGCACATTATAAACACAAATTATACTTTCAATAAAGCATACTCTAAACTTTAGTGCAAAGAGTGGGGGGCTAGGGTGTGGCAGCCTCCCTCACATACAGGCTAATTTTAATTTATTTTAAGTTTTGACGTTACTCTTGCTACTGGCAGGGGCTCTTTTTTATTCATAGTTTGTTACTACGATGTATTTGATTGGCGATGAATAATTTGTCTTATTTAAGAATGTACCCCTATTCATCTACTAGAGGAAGCCTGCCCTTATCCTAAGTATCCTCAAAGAGTTTCCCTTAAAAATCAGATTACCACCCTAAGGGGCGCAAACTTAGCGTCGTGAATACTATAATGATCTTTTATGGTAGGATAAATATCATTACCAAAGAGTGTAAACATTTTTTAGCTTGCGTTTTGAGATGATAGGGAAAATTTAAAATAGTTATAAGCTCAGTCTTAATGATGCACTTAATCAAATATTGATTTATCAACAAAATGATGATAATTGAAATGACTACGCTGAATCAAATAGAATTATGGAAGAAGATTTTAAAATATTACCAACCGATATGGCATGTAGCTAAAGTGCGCATTTAAATTTGTGCTGTCTTGCCAAGAGAAAAATACGCATTGTGACTAATAACCAAAACAACTTTCATGGAGAGTTGGATAGTCCCACTTTCGTTTATTTACCAATCCAATTTCGAAAGTTTAGCGAGTGCTCGGTTCCACCGCTATCTAGAACCAAGTCGTAAATTTGCCGTAAGCTTCGGGCAACGTTTTTTTGGAATAATGAAAATTGTATTTGCTTTTACCTTTCAACAGCTGGCATAATCCGTTAAGTTTAGTACCTATTTTTGATAGTATCCTATCAAGGGATTATCCGGTACAATCGGGAGCAATTTATAGGCGTCAATTTCTGGGCATTAATTGACGGGTTTCTAATCCGATTTCAGGCTTCTATGCAACAGGTCTGACATGAGGATTAGACTACTTGTTTCCAAAGTGTTGTTGTTTTAGTTTATAGTTTTTTTCCGGAAGTTGAAGTGACTCTATTACGTTATCTCTCGGTTTGGAAGTGACCACTGAATTTGATTTTTTTTTTTTTTTTTTTTTTTTTTTTTTTTTTTTTTTTTTTTTTTTTTTTTTTTTTTTTTTTAGCTTGGTACGAGTGACTCAATCATTTTATCTTTTGTCCGTAGCCGCAAAATTTTTGGTTCAATACTCAGCCTACTATTTAAACTGCCAGTCAATATTCCGCCGGTTTTGGACTTTAATTACATTATGTTTTTCGTAATTCTAATTACCCTATTTTATGCTGTTATTTTGATTTTTAATCGCAGCTTCAATCTTTCGTACACAGAATGAGGGCCTCTAGGTCCATACCCCTCTCAAAATCTCGAGATATTTATGGTTTCCCCAAAAAAGCTTATGTTTACTGCTTAGTTTGCTTCTTATGTCTTTTAAAGTTACACCCCCTCCCTCCTTCAAAAAAATTTCTTCCTTACCTCCAAGAAAACCCTGCATAGGTGCCTCAAATAAATTTTGAACTTAAGAGATAAGATAAGATTTATTCTTCATTAAATACACATACAGTAATACATGTTATTATTCCCCCAAAGGCTCATTGGCCTGTAAAGAAGGGGGAAGGTAAATGAGTTGCTTATTCAGAGATAAAAAGCAAAAGAAAATTTAAAATGATAACTTACTCACAGACAAAGGAGAAGAAAAGAAAATATAGATAAAATGAAAACTATAGAAAAAATAGAATAAATAAACTAAATTAATTAATTAGATTAAATGCACTCAAAAAAATAATAATAAAAAAAAATGAAAACATAGATAAAAATAACTTCTACGAAGCCAAAGAACTTTAGTTTGTTAAAATCTAATTAAACAATTTTTGGTATATTTTACATCGTCTTCGAATATTTGAAAAAAGGTTAATCGAGGCTTAAAATGAAGGGTCTATGTCTGCTACATATGATCCTTATCTGTATCTCTTTCAATGAAGAGATGTCTGCAAATCGAGTAAATTTTGATCTTCCCAGGTTTATGTACAAACACGGGAATTTTTGGGCCCCCTTCGAGAAAAAAAAATCCGATCTGATCTAATAAAAAGCATTACCAAACAAGTGAATCATATGAAAAGTGTGTACAAATTATAAATTAAGGATTTAATGAAGGGAATGAGGGGGGGGCAAAGACTCTGCTGCGTACCTGCAGAAGACAGCTTTTTAGGATGGATGTGCATTGCATGATGGATCGCTTCTGTCTCTCTTAGTAGACATTTCATCTGAATTAAACAGCCTATCAATTTATAAAAAATAGTTGAACTCCTGTTTGTATTATTTATTAGATTATTATTATTATTAGAGTTGTATTAGAGATTATTATCATCAATGTTACTTTTTCTATTAAAGTCAATTATTCTCTATTTCTTTTTTGTCACTTTATGCATAATCGAAACGCTTTAAACAGAATTATTATTATAATTATTCCCCTGGTTTTTATTGTTTCTTGCAGTTGAGCATGTTCCATCAATTCCATGTCGCGTGGTGGGAAATCCTCACATTACCCAACTGAGCAAATTCCCCCTCCTGTCTTCAAAATGCCAAACATTCATACACTGCAGTGAGCATATATTTGGACAAAACAAATAATAGAGCGATGGGCGTTTAACAGTCTTTTGTTGGGTTTTATGCCCTATAATAGAGCAGCCTCTTCAAGCCCTTTCAATGAAAGCACAACAAAGAAGCTGATGGACTGGTCTTTTATTTGCGGAGAGTAGGCAAATGCAAACGCTCGGCTAAGTGAGGGGTTCCGCAGTAGGTTATGTTTAATTCCTTACGGTGCTAGGATTTTTTTTTATGGATTCTAAGTACAGAAAAGTTTAGGGGGCCAGAGAATTTTACAAGGTAGAGAGCCCACTGCTTAAAAATGGTGGGAAAAGAGATGTAATGTCAACGGAGGTTAGAATTTCACTATTTATCGCAGAATAAAGTATGAATGCTTGAAGAACTAACGCTGTACTGCAGCCGTCTTGAATAAAGGCAGTTGCGAGTATTTGAATAAGTGAGATTTGGAGGCTAGATCGTAACTGAGGGTGCGCTCTGTGTTTGGGACAGATTAAAAAGTTGTCTTGGGATCGGTTGAAAGTCACTCCAATGTTTGTTGTGAGGGTATTGAGTTTATTTAACATTTTGGTGGCTTGGTTTCAAATATATATTTAGAATGTGGTTTAATTCATTGGTTGGTCCTACGTCTTCTTTTTTGGGGAGGAAGGGGTCTCTTAAAATTGCTTTTTGTTTGGGTGTTTTAAATATTTTTTTTCTTTGTTTTGTTTTGTGTGTGTGTGTGTGTGTGTGTGTTGAGTCTTTGAAAGGTTGAAATGCATTATATTGAAAATACTTTTCTTCTCTTTTTTTAGTATTTGTGTCATTTCTGTTTTTCCCCTGTCTTTTTCCTCGCCATAGAGCCTATAGAGCCATAGAGCCTACTTTCCGTAAATTTATTCGTTGAATAAATTGATTGAATTGATTGAATAATTGATTGGGATAGCAGGCCTTTTCACACGTACAGATCAACATGTACCGAATTCAATAGGACCCTAATATCAGGCAAAGTATGCGAAAAACGTAGAAGAGCATAAAGAAAATTATGAAATATTTAAATTTTAGGTAGGCTTGGCTTTAAAGTTACATCGAATGTTTAAAATGTGCCTTGATATTGTAATACCTACCAGGCGCTACTGATCATTAGCTTATGAAATAGCAATAAGCTAAGTCAGCCTTGGTTCTAGCAGCTGAAGTTGGTCTAGGTTACACTAGTCTAGGAACGTCTTTTTATTCTCTTTCACCCAATTTATTCCTTTTCTACCACTTCTTCGGAGGGAATTAGTTTTTTTGAAATACTTTTCCATTTTATACATTTTAGGAGTAACTCCAACTCTCGTGAAAAATAATCTTATTTCCCTATGTATCTCAATCACAGTTCGGTTTACTACAGTTTTGGATTTGGTTTATTGTGAGATGAGTATCACATCTATGCAGGCGCGTACGCAGGAGTTTTCTTTCAGGGTTCCAATAAGAAGAAACTCTGGAAGAAGGGCTAATAAAAATATTTGATAATTCGAATAAGAAGTACCCGGAAATTGAAGAAAATTTAGGATTTCTGGGGGCTGGGCCATGTGGCCTCCCGCGTACGTCCCTGTCTATAGGAATTTCTTGTAATATGAATAATCTAAAATAAACAACATGAAAAGTTTTATATTGAGAAATTTCATCAAATAAAAAAAACCATAAAACTTCTCACCTGGTAACGCTATCGTAACTCTAGGCCTACTGAGTAGAAAGGGAGGTGCTACTCCCGTACTAACCACGTGGTTTATGCTCCAAATAAGGGCATAGCCTCCCTAGGGAGAATGATTACGTAATGGGGTCAATGACCTCTTTGGTTTAATGCTGACGGGACATAATTTATTCAAGGATTATCGATCGAGTCTAATGGGTGGTGTCAAGGTCAATCGATCTGTTGTTGTTTGGCCACGTGCGAATGACATGAGGGGTGATTTACATAATCGATGGGGGAATTATTGATTCACGAGCGTGGGGAATTATGAAACAATATGGTCATAGAGTCCCTAGGGAGAAAGATTACGTAATCGCTCAATGACCTCTTTTTCCAAGGTCGATTTATTTGATGTTTTTCTCGGCTAGCCTGGCCTGAGAACTTGATTTACATAATCGCTAGGGGAAATTATTGATTCACGAAGGGGAAATTAAGAAACAAACATGGCTTCATTGTTGTTTGGCTAGCCTGGCCTGAGAACTTGATTTACATAATCACTAGGGGAAATTATTGATTCACGAAGGGGAAATTAAGAAACAAACATGGCTTCATTGTTGTTTGGCTAGCTTAACCTGAGAACTTGATTTACATAATCGCTAGGGGGAATTATTGATTCACGAAGGGGGAATTAAGAAACATTAAGGTTTCTTTAATCTTTAGGCCTGAGGGATTTATTTATTATTGTTGTTTTGGACAAGTGCATGCTAGGGGTGAATGTCAAGGTGTCCTGGAACAGGAAACAGTTAGATCACGTGTTTCCTTCTCAGCCAATCAGCGAGTCGGATACATCCTCCTTCTCAGCCAATCAGAGACGTGCTTACATATGATTTTCCCCGTTACATAACAATTCACCCTTGAGATTTCGTATATAACGGGCATGCAATGTGATTAAATTATCAGAAAGTTCCAGAACACAATGGATAGAACACATGAAATTATTGATGAACTTGAAGCCTTGGCAGCCACAATTAGCAATGTAAGTTCTGTTTTCATTTTTATTTTCAAAATAAAATTGTTTTCCGTGGTTACCCTCTACTATATTCGGGTAAACCCCCCCCCCCCTATACAAACGCCACTATATGATGTTTATACCCGATAAAAAGCGTAAAATACGCTCTTTTTTCGTTACGTAAACCCCATCCTTCCTTCCCCCTCTGTTTACGACCTTAATTCTGTTTTTGATAAATTCCATATCTTATCTAAAAGCAACTGTCAACTTTCTGTCAATCCCTTAATATACTGTCCGCTATGGCTTGACTTACAGATTTCTCGCAATGATTTAAATAGCTGATAATTACTGACACCCCTTTAAAGTACATCCGCCTTTGGTAAATATATAAGAATTTGGATAGCGGCTTAACCAAAGGGTTTCTCTGAGAAGGTTAGTTTTTCCCATCGAATTAAAAAAAACAAAACAGTTTCGCGTGAAAAGAGTGATTATTGTTAATTAACCTTGTGCGGTTACAGGCTTTGCCTAATTCTATGTGGTATGGAAGCATGGAAATGAGTTATTTCCAAAATTAATGCCTAACAATATTTTTAGGACATTTGGTGGAAGGTGGGGGTTTGACAATGCCTCAAGTCTAACACCTCCATTGTAAGGTGAAAACAAACTGTTTCTTCGTGTGAAAAGTAAGGGGGGTGGGTTTAAGAAAAAAGATACATTGCTTTATTATGCGTAAATTGAATAGAATTTTTTACCATATCTTTCGGTGGGGGGGGGGGGATATTTTCCCATGTCTTTTTCTCAGGGATATTTTCCGTGGGGGTTATTTTCCGTGGGCTGTTTTTCTGGGGGTGTGATAAATATACAAACTAGGCCGGCTTTTGAACGGTTCAGTGAGCCGTAATTCTCAGATTCAAAAGGATGCGATATCTTTCGGTGGGGGGAGGGGGTATTTTTCCATGTCTTTTCTCAGGGATATTTTCCGTGGGGTTATTTTCCGTGGTCTGTTTTTCTGGGGGTGTGATAAATATACAAACTAGGCCGGCTTTTGAACGGTTCAGTGAGCCGTAATTCTTCTTTCTCAGATTCAAAAAGGATGCAATTAGTATATTTCACGAAAATTTTTTACGTTGTGCTTTCTTAGTGATAAATGCTTTGTCTAAACAAAATTACATGGATGATGATACTAACTTTCTTTCTGTAAAAAAGGGGGCAAATTATTTCAATACTAACTTTTTCTCTTCTTTTTAAGGCCAATTGTGAAGAATGCGTGCCCCCTCCACCCAAGAAAGCAAAAGTGGACGAGACAAGACCATCCATTATTAAGTACGCTGGCTCGACCCCAAAACAAGTGCAACCATCTGTGCAGACAACAATGCAATCAGGACAAAAACTAAAGAGTAAATGGACAGCTGCTTTCTATGGACTACCTGTCCCGACTACACAAAGCCCGCCACCGATGGTGCAACAAGTTTCGCCTGGGCCTTCGGGCATTCAAATACTGCCCTCGGACTTTGCAAATGTAAGCATTTTTTTCCTACCTATTATATAGAAATATCTATCAATTTCATCCAACTTTTATAGGCCATTTCTACATGCACCATTTTCGAACACTGCGTAAAAGTATATCTCAGCGGGAATATTGAAAGATTTTTTCTCCCCAAAGGAAATATAATGTTCTCCCTTTTGAATCATGTCAAGTGCATGCATTCACCTTTTGCTAAATTAGATTAGTGAAGCCAAAAAAAAGGCACTATATTCTGGTCATAGTAAGGTTTGATAATTTCTATTGCGATATAAACGAATGGTTCACCTTGCCTCTACAAATATTATAAAAAAAAAACTTTATATCTGAATGAGTTGTGTATCATGAGAGGAGATTGCTATCCTTTTCAAATCATGTTTTTTTCCCAGAGCAGATAAAGAGTATTAATATGAAATTTTATTTGGAGGAATTGTTTGAACAAAATCAGAACCTACTATGTCATGCGTTTTAGATTGTAAATATCTTATACTAATATAAGATATGCCGCGGGTCCGAGAAGCGCTGTGGGGCGGGGAAGCGTTGCGGGAATTGCTGCGGGCCCGAGAAGCGCCACAGGGATGCGCCACGGGTCAGGGAAGCGTTGCGGGAAGCGCTGCGGGCCCGAGAAGCGCCACAGGGATGCGCCACGGGCCAGGGAAGCGCCATAGGGATGCGCTACGGACCAGGGAAGCGCCACAGGGATGCGCCACGGGCCAGTGAAGCGCCACAGGATGCGATTCGGGCCCCGAGAAGCGCCACGGGAAGCGCTGGGGGAAGCACCAAAAAAAAAAAAAATTTAACACTGAAAATAAACGAACAAATTGTCGCCTTCTATGTCATATCTTAGATTATCTTCGGTTGTATTAACCAAATGTTATTAAGCAATAATAATCCAAATTTTAAAAACAGTAGGGGATGATTTGAACACTTTGAAAATAAGCTATTTTTTCATTTGTAGGTTGTCCTGGTTCCATACTCTCCATCTCCCCCCTGCTCGTCAGTTGGAGAAGGAGAAGAAGATGCACATGTGGAGCTCCCCAACAATTCACTATGGGATGATTTACATCAAATTCCAGATAATATTGACGAGTTTATAACTAATTATTTTAATGTAGATAATAGCGCAGTTGAGCTGGTAGACTTGAGCCAAAATACCTTGCAAATTTTAGACGATTTTACCCGGGAATTAACAGGGAACCCTCCAACCTCCGATACCATAACGACTCCACTTCGAACAACTGAAGTGGAGCATTCGCCAGATATTGTTGAACAGCTGGGGGGAGGGGGTAATATACAAGAGGGAGAGGAGGATACAACTCTCCCAGACTTTCAGCTGTCCAACAGAATTTTAAATAATATAGTTTTTTTCACTGCAACGTTTGGGGATCCTTTTAATTCGCTTTTGTGTGGTAATTTTGTTTTTGACCCTGTAGAAATTGTACACATCTATGTAGAGAAAATTCGTGCACTTCTGGAGAATCAAATTCAATTTTGGGGGAGGGAGTCAATTAAGGTCTCCATTGTTTTAAAAGTGTTTTATTTAAATGAGGGGAAAAGTGAAGTTTATTATCATTATGTACATTCCGAGATGCGTTTGGTTTATTCGAATTTGGAAAATTTTGAGGGTGTTTTCTTAGATTGGGTCGATCAAATTATAACGCATCTCGAGAACTTTAATGAAAACGGTAGTGGCTCTTTAGTTCTTTTTGTTGAAAATTTAAGCGTAAATATATGTAAATTTAAGAAAGATTTTATTTTAAGAGGGGGGGGCAGGGTCTGAGAGGTCAGTAGTTTTAAATTATAATCCAGATCTAGTAGGTTGTCGTGGTGTCCAGCGGATCTGTTTTGAAACAGATCAAAAGTGTTTCAGATATGCTTTCCTCATATCAGCATACGAGCCTCTAGCTCGGGACGCTACCAAGACGAATTTAGACAATTGGGCTGTACATGGGAAGGAAGGGTCCGATTTCCCAGTTGTAGATTTTTCTTGTTTAGAGGGGAAATACCCAGTAACGCTTCGATCTATTGATATTTTTGAAAGGGCTAATGCCCACTTAAATATCGGCGTTACTGTGGTTCAGTATGAAACTGAATTTGAAGATGGGGTTCGTTTAAAAAAGAAGGGGGTGGTCTTCCCCATAAGGGGCCCGTCAGTTGATTTGGTCAGACACTGGGTTTGGTTACTATACACGCCACCTAGTGACCCTGCCAATTCAATTGGCCATTTTAATCCGATTACCGACATTAGTAGAGTTCTGGGGGGTGGTAAGCATAGGGGGGTACGTTTCTACTGTCCAACATGCTTGTCACAATTCCGTAGTGATATAAAGCTGCGGAATCATATGGAGCATTGTAGCCGCCACGGCTACCAGACAGTGGAAACGGTTTCAGGGGATAGGGCTATTTTACGCTTCAAAAATTTTCAAAACACCCTTCTCCAGTGCAACAAAATATCTTTAGATTGTGAAGCTAAGCTGGTGGAGGTGAATGACCCCCAATTTCCAAACCGAGTCAAAGAACACCAGGCCATTGCAGTGTCCTACGCCCACGCGCAAAGAGACAGTTCTAACACCATGCGGTTGTTAGAAATAGTTGAAACATTGGATGAGGGAGATCAGTGCATGGTCAAGGCACTGACTAAACTGATTGGCACGGCTAATGGTGCTATTTCTCGTTTGAGAAATACCCATTATCCAATGGTGTTGTCTGCAGAGGATCGTCTCGCGATTAAAAATCAAAAAATATGTAGGGTTTGTAAGGGGGAGTTTGCAGAGGAGGGGGATAAGGGGACTAAAGGGAAAAGAGGGGGGAGGGGGAAAGTCAGTGATCATAATCACTTGTGGCAGGAAATATCCTCGGGGGGTAGTAATTTTAGGGGGGTTGCGCATCAATCGTGTAATTTAAATGTTAGCCAGCAGTTTTTAATCCCTGTTTTTATTCATAATTCTAATTATAATTTAAAATTTATTTTACCGGCACTGGCACGTATGCACAGGGAGGGAGGGGGAGTAGATTGTCCATGGGTAAATAGTTCATTTACCTACAACATAATTCCCAAATCAGCTGAGAAGTTGCTGCTTCTCGAGCTGAAATGGCAGGCAGTGGATAATGAGCGTATGTGCTGGAATAAAATCAGGTTTTTAGATTCCTTTAGTTTTTTCCCCAAGGCATTGAGTCGATTGATTCAAGTGCAAAAAAGCGACAATTTTGATAGCTTTCCCTTGCTTAAACAGCACTTTCCAGACAGTGAAATGTATGACCTGTTGACCTGCAAAGGTATATACGCATACGATTATTACTGCTCTGGCGCACGCTTAAGTGAGGAGAAACTACCTCCAATTGAAGCTTTTTACAATTCACTGACCAACAGTGAATGCACAGCCGAGGAGTATGAGTTTGCCAAGAAGGTGTGGTCCAAGGGGGATTGTAAAAATGGGTGAGATTATTGTAGACTGTACTTGGCCAGTGACGTTCTAACTCTGTTGGATATAGTCTGTAAGAACACAGACCAAATCTATTCAGAGTTCGGGTTAGATATAGGCTATTATTTTTCTACACCCCATTTAATGATGGATTTAATTTTAAAAATTAGCAGGGAGGAAATAGGCCTAATCACCGATGTAGATCAGCATCTTTTTGTAGAGCGTTCAATGAGGGGTGGGTATGTTTTTCATGGGGACCGCGTCTTATCAACCGATCCGAGCGGACAAAGCACCGGTGCAAAGTCAAATGCAGTGTTCTTGGACATGAACTCATTGTACCCCTCGGCAATGTCCAACTACTCTTTGCCGTGTGGGAACTATCAATGGCTTGAGAATCCTTGTGAGTTCCCCGACATTACCACCGTCGAGGACAATGGGCCACAAGGATGGTTCTTTGAAGTTGATGGTCACATTCCGCTGGCGCTTCACGACTCAGTCAAAGATTTTGTCTTTCCCTGTATCAATCGGCCGGTGAGCAGGGACTCTCTGAGCCCCTACAATCGTTCATTGGTTGAGGATATGGGGATGCACTGGACTCCCTCCAAACAGAAACTGATTGCTGATTTGGACCCTAAAGAGAATATCGTTGTTCACCATGTGCTTTTGCACTGGATGGTGAGCAATGGTTTCAAGATCACCAAAATACACAGGGTCCTGCAGTTCAATCAGCGACCCTACTTGAAAACGTTTATCGACACTTTTGTCGATAAACGCTCTAAGGCAAACTCAAAGGTGGAGAAGGAAATGTATAAGCTCATTCTAAATTCAGCGTTTGGCAAAATGTGTGAAAGCGTTCGTAATAGATCTCGCTGCGACGTCTTGACTGACCCTCTAGAGTGTGCACGAATTATTGCCGACCCCAATTTTACATCGTTCACGAGCATAGAGACCGGCGTGGTTCTTCTACACAGGCGAAAGTGAAATGTAGTACTGAACAAGAATATTGCAGGTGGCAGTTCAGTACTAGAAATTTCAAAAAAGCTCATGTTGTCGTTCTTTTACAATGTGTGCAAGTGTAATGGCCACGGGAGGGGAGGTTCAAGTTTACTATGGGGATACAGATTCTCTGCTGTTAAAGGTAAATGGGACTGAATTGGATTTATTGGGTGATTTGCAAAAGGGGGTGCACATCAGCTCGCGGATGGATTTCACCAACTGGAATCCATCACTCTACCCCGAGCTGGTGAAACGTCAAGCCCCTAACCAACTATTAAAATTAAAATCAGAGACGGGGAGTGATTTGATATCCAGGGGGTGTTCCCGGGCCCCAAAGTTTATTGCGTGGAAACTCATAGTGGGGAAGAAAAGAAGGCGTGTAAAGGGGTGCCTACACACTTTGTAAAGAGCAATTTCAACATGAGCGTGTACAGAGACTGTGTAGAAAGTAGCCTAGTGCCAAGAGCACAAGTGCTTGCAATTCGCTCTCTACAGTATAGAAATTATACTGTGAGAGTGGAAAAGAATGCAATGTCGTGTATATCCGACAAGGTCTATGTGCTCGAGAATGGTGTGACTGTTCTACCCCACGGTCACTACCGTATTTCAGATCGAGTTGAATGCATTGACTATCGCAATCAACTTGGTCTGGATAAATTAACCTAATCTGACTAACCAACACCACCAACCTGTACATAAATTAACTAACCTAACCAACCAATCTAACCACCTTAACTCAACCTCATCTAACCATCACCACTAACCCAACCTCAACTAACCTAACCCATAGCAGTGATGGCAACTATTGTTTTTCGCCCCGCGGCTCCCGGGAGAGGGGGGGGGGGTCCCTTCCCGCGGCCGCCCAGGGGGGATGGGGGGGGGGGGGTTGGGGATCCCGCCCGCGGCCGGCCGGCCTTCGGCCCCGCGGTCCCCGGGGGGAGGGGGGAACCCACACACCTTTAAATTCACCGTAATCAAGTTGTTCAACTGTGCTACTACTAGCGTTTCCCTGAGTGTTGTATTTTCAAGTGTTTTTTCTGTGTTTTTGTTGTTGTTGTATAGAAAAGTGTTGTTGTTTTTTTTTGTACAGAAAAGTGTTTAAGTTGACAATAAGTGCTTTAAAAGATGTTGTACAGAAAAGTGTTGTACAGAAAAGTGTTTTTTTTAAAGACAATAAGTGCTGATGATGGACAAAAGTGTTTTTTTTTTATTGTAGTGTTATCATTGCCGCCGAGCAGATCATGTTGAACAAATAGAGTTTTCATGTTGACCACCGGAGAAATTTTGTCAACTGTTCTTGTTGAACAAGTGTTATTATTTTTATCGTTGTGCAGTTCATGTTGACTGCAAATATTTGTTTTCATACAGTGCCGAAATAAATGCTGTCATGAAATATTGTTTTTTTTATTGTTCTTGAATAGATAGATCTATGGGGAGAAAATTATTGCTACTTATTCATTGAGCACATATGATTTACAGTTAGTTGTAGTCCGACTGTTGTCCCCAACAGCAGCAGCAGCATGTATCAATTTAAAACACCCTTCAGATCGTTTCTGTGTGGTCCCTCAATGTCGGGGAAAACAACACTTTTAGCTAAAATAATTCAAAATTGCGATAAAATGTTTTTGAAGAAGCCGAAAAAAATCTACTATTGCTATAGTATTTGGCAGGAGTCCTATGATAAAATAAAAGCTATTGCCACAACCATACCAATACAATTCATACGGGGACTTGATGTTTTCAATAGTATTGAATCGAACTCGTGGTTGATTATTGATGATTTGGCTGAATCCATTGAACAGTTCTCACAGGAAATGCTACAACTGTTCACCGTTCGCTCCCATCATGAACACATTTCCGTTACCCTAGTTCTACACAATCTGTTTCATCAGAGCAAATGTATGCGAACCCTTGCTTTGAATTGCACCGTCTATATTATCTATCGAGTCGTTCGTGATTCTAGCTCGCTCATAACTCTCAATAAGCAGATATACCCCGGCGCCCCTAAATTTCTATTGTCAGCGTACACTCAGGCGACTAGCAAGCCCTACGGTTACATTTTGCTGGATCTTAATCAGAGCACGCCCGAGGATCTACGTGTAGTCACCGACATTTTCAACAATGAAATTACAGTATATCTTCCGGTGAACAGTAGAAAAGACTATTAGTCACCATTATGACACTGAAGAAACTACACGAACAACGGCATCTGTTTTCCGTTTTAAGCACTTCAAAACCATTGCTTAGGAAGGCTATACTCAAACATGGGGTTGACAATGATTTCATTAATCTAATATCTGAACTTTGTTTAAATTTAACTGAGGGCAATGTTCAACTGCCAGAAGGTGTTAGACAACAGACAAAGCAACATCGTTCCACTGTACGCGCCTTGGCTTGTAAAAACAAGGGGAAAAAATTTAAAAGAAAACGGCTCCTTCAAGCAGGCGGTAGCTTTTTCACACTTTTACTACCGATAATTGCAGGACTTGTAAACAGTTTTCTCTAGAGAGAGATAATGGCAAAACCCTATAAATTGACACCATTTGAACTTGTCCTCTCGCCCGTCGAACATTTTGAAGACAATCTAAGCAAATTCATTAACGATGAGAATATTGCCGATGACAAAAAACTGCTTTTACTTCAAGATGCATTGCGACGTGTGGACAAACATAAACCATATCGTGAGAGACCTGTCGCCGCCACCGCCACTGATCCCTCTAAACATGAAACATCTCCTCAAGATTCTGCAGCAGCACTGCAATCAAAGGAGAAGGAATTGAATTCGATTGTATTGAAAATTGGAAACCTATTGCCAGTGACCTATCGAGAACAGAGTAAAAGAGTATTATCTTATCTCATGTTGGAAACTGCAGATAAACATCAAGTTCAAGTCGATAGCACAGGGAAACGAATTATAATTCAGGGAAAAAGTTATAATCTAGTTGATTTAATTTGTGATATGGTGACGAATCGTAAAGGACTCTTATCCTTTGACGATAATCTATACACCTTTCTGTGTGCATCAAACTTTCCCAAAAGTCTTATTGGCAATAAGCAAATTCTAAAGAAACTAAGAGAATATAGTCCACCAACAACACCATTTAAAAAAGAAGAAGATTCAATATTTGAAGATACTAGCAGCGTCACTGATTTTACAACACCTGTGGCTGCTAGTCAAAAGCGAAGACGAATTGATTCGCCCGCCAGTGTGCAAAAGGGGAGTGGACATTACACTACGTGTTTACGCTCAAAATGGATGAAGTTCTGAAAGGTGTCTATGAAAATATTGGCGAGGTGGGAAGTTTAAGTTCTCCCAAAACGCTTTCCAAAGCTGTCTGCGGCACCGCCACCACATTGAAAAAAGCAAAAGAGTATCTAGAAAATGAAGCGAGTTACACACTGCATCGAAATCACAGGCTTCGCAGTAAACAATATCGACAAACTAAAGCCTTTTTCCCTCTGCATATAATGCAAATGGATCTTTTAACTTTAGACGCACTTCAACAACGTCACAATGCCCCCTACAAATATATTCTGGTGGCAATCAGTATCTTTAGTCGCTATGCCTATGCCATTCCACTGCGGTCAAAGAGAGGTGTTGAAGTTGCTCGGGCCATTGAAAGTATTCTAGAACAGGATTCATATAGAAAAATTCAATCGGATCGTGGCAGTGAATTTGTTAATCCCCATGTGCAAAAGGTTCTTTTGAAATATAATACAATACTTTATCATAGTCACAGCCCGATAAAGGCTGCATTGGCTGAACGATTAATAAGAACGATTCGTCTATTAATTTCAAGATATTGCACATTGAAAAATACATCGATTTTTATTCATGATTTAGATAAAATCATGCAGATATACAACCATCGACCCCATCGATCTCTGTCCAACTCTACACAAACGGATGTTCACTACAGTGAAAATACATTCGATGCTTTTCTAAAGCAATACTCCAAGGGTGAAAAAGAGAAAAAGAAGAAGAAATTCAATGTTGGTGATACTGTTCGAATTAATAGAACCAGCAATATTTTTGAAAAGGGGAAATATTTATGGAGCACCGAACTTTTTAAAGTGTCCAAAATCCTAGACACCATACCCATAACTTATCGGCTGCGAGACACCAAAGACGACGAGATTCTCGGCGGTTTTTATGAATATGAACTGCAAAAAGTTAGAAACACTAGTGAAATTTATCAAATTGAAAAGATATTAAAGAGTCGTACACGCCATGGTAAGAAACAGTTGCTTGTTCGCTGGCTAGGATACAACTCAGATTTTGATTCTTGGGTCAGTGCTGAAGATATTGACAATGCCCAATGATTTCTATGTGACTTTCATGTCCAATGTTTCTGATCCTCTCTACAATGACTTGAATAGAACAAGTGATTTTTGGACGAAACTCTCCCCCACCATCAAATTCGACGGAAAGTATGAAGTGGCTCTTGTCGACTGTATTCTCAAAAATACCTATGACATCCTGAGAAAGGATCGTAAATATGATATAAAAATTAGACCCTATGATTGGCCGCCGCCACCAACAGGTGATCAAGAACAAATTCAAAAATCAATTGGATGGATTATCCATATATTGAATTACCCTACGAGGAACTCACCTGTATGAATGATTTATGTCGTACTATCAATAAAAGAATTTCCGCTCGTAAAAAGGGAGCTTTTCATTTCAACTATTCAAAGGAGGAGGGCAAGATCTACATTAGTTCACCTATTGCCAGTGAAAAGGTTATTCTCAACGATAATCTAAAGGATGTTCTTGGCTTTAAGCTCAATATAATCAATGGTAAAAGTGCCGGAAACACTAATTTCATTTTCGCTGACTACCCACCTGCCTTCACCACAGACACTTGTATATTTCTCTACGCTTCATTTGTGGAAACATCTCGGGTTGGTAATTCAAATGTTCCCCTCCTACGAGTTCTTGAACGAAAAACCAATCAAGAACATATTCATCACTACAATATAAAGCATCTTCAGTATATTCCCGTAAACACTTGCTATTTGGAACTCTGTCAGTTAACACTAAGAACCGAATTGGGTGATCCCATAGCAATTTCAAATGGTTTGGCTGTGATTACATGCCATTTTCGACCCATCGTTCAAAAGCAAGATGTCTAATAAAAAAGTGGTGTTCACTTGTCCTGATATTGACTGCTATGTTAATACTCTTGGCCCGAGGCAACAGGGCAATGGAATGGACTACTACAAAGGTCGCTCGTCAATGTCTGGCTACGGTCTTGGCAGTTGGTTTGCTAAGCTGTTTCGCTCTTCACTACCACTGGCTAGAAAATATCTTGTACCGGCTGCGACAGATTTTGCATCCTCTACACTATACGATTGGGGCTCTGGCAAGGATTTTAAAAAAAGTGCTTCGGAAAATCTTAGGTCCAGTGCGCGAACCCTTGGCTAGAGATTAAAACAGAATGATAAAGGCTTAAAAAGGTCAAGAAACAATGCATCCCTCATCAGTCTCCACTCAGGTCGGAAACGAAAGACATCATCCCTCTTGTCAAAGAAAAGAAGGAAAAAGCCGACACGTGCTGTAAACAGAAGTCCCAGAAAGAGAATTGTCAGATCGAAACTAGATTTCTTCTCCTAAAATGTCCTACCTACCGCATAAGGATTCTCAACCTTCAATCACCGCCTCATTGAATCTATTCAATGCTGAAAATGTTGATGTGAGTGTCAAGCATGGATACTATGAACAATTTTATCCACAACAACCCCTCTCCGATAATATCCACTTTCAAATTTATTCCAATGAAGACTACTTTATGGACATGTCTTCAACATTTATAGATTTGCAAATGAAAGTCCGGAAATCCGATAATACAATGCCAATTCGGGCCGATGGAATATCCTATGAAAATTGTATATTACATAATTTATTTCGTCAAATTAGTGTCTACATCAATGGCACGCTGGTGAGCACAAGCAACAATCTCTCAAATTATACAAGCTATATGCAATTCATGCTGATGACACCCAAGTCATACAAGGAATTGAGAGGCACCTCCAATGGATATGAATATATTACTAATACTGATAGTACAGATGCACTTAAAAATGCTACAACTAGTGAATTACATCTAGTTGGAAAAATATATCATGAAATATTTAATATACCCCAATGGCTGCCGCCCAATGTTAAAGTGGATATAAAATTGACGCTTGCACCCTCCAATTTCATATTGAGAAAGGAAATTGCTGCCAATCCTGATGTAAGTCTCTCCCTCACCTCGGCAATACTTCATGTACGCAAACAACAGGTTATGAGTTCTGTTGCTTTGGCCGTGGAAAAACTGAGAGCCAATGACAACAATATTAAACTACTTGTTCCTCATACAATCACCAATCAACGTCATATTGCAATGGGGTCACGCACCTTCACCGATTCATCCTTTATCAATGGTGAAATCCCCTCGAAATTGGCTTTGGCATTTGTAAAAAGCGCCAGTGCAATAGGATCATGGACTGAATGTCCACATAAATTCGAGATGTTTGGACTTTCATCTCTTGTGTGCAAAGTAAACGGCATCCCACTCTACAATCTATCTTTTGATAAATCCTATAGAACATTGTACGAGTTGACCATGCAAACCCTAGACCATGACTCTCAACTATTTGAAAATGGTATAACCGAAGATATGTTTGCTAAAACACATGGTATCATTGTACTGGATTTGTCTGGCACACAGGATATGAGTATAGTACGTACGGGGAGTGTGCGTTTAGAGTGTACATTTGCCGACCCATTGGCTGAGAGTATTGCACTAATCTCACTAAATCAATATGAAACCTATTGGGAAATCACTCCCGAAGGCAGTGTTCTACTAGACTTGGCACCATGAACACCAGTCAAATAATCAATGTATTTAATATGGACCCCTACATGTCCCAGTACAAATCCTATTGTCTGCCCTCGGACTATCTTGGAAAAATTCAAAGTGTCAACAATACCTTGATTATTGTTAATAGCAGTCCATCGACTGTGCTGACGGGTCATTGGCTGTGTATCTTTCAAACAATGAAGACGATTGAATTTTTTGATCCTCTTGGTCTACCCTATACATTCTACACGCCTCACATCAGCAACTATATTGAGAGCAGTGGGAAAACTATTATTCAAAATCGGAAGAGGGTTCAGGATCTAACGACTAAAAGCTGTGGCTTCCATGCACTACTATATTTTGTGTTCCGATGTCGTGGCTATACTTACAAGCAGTTTCTCCACATTTATAGTGACAATCCCCGTCTGAATGACTTTCTAGTGGAAAATATCCTCTCAGACCTATATAGTATTGATTTCAGTGCCCTAAGAGTAAAGTGCTTAAAAAATGTTTGTGAATTTGTTTATTAATAAAATGCATATATATATATACAACAATGTCTTTAAATCTTCACTTTAGATTTCTTCATCTTCGATGTATAGGCAACTGTCGTGAACCACTAATGCTGGTAAATCATTTGGATTCACTCTATATTGATCTTGATTGACTGCAAAGTCAGGGTCACATTTTCTACAGTACAATGTAACTTCACTCTTGTCATATCTCTTTGTATAGTCAATGATATTATTTGCATTCATATTATGAAATTCACGAGTTTCAATCTGTCTATTTGAAGCAATATCACATACAATGTTTTCAAATGGTGAATCACATTCCGTCACAGCCAAATAAAAATCACTTGGTTTATAGTCATAGTAGGTGGTGTCATCACAACGATGACGTAGAAACCAGATTGTCTTGTTACCCCAGCAGTTGAATCGTAGACCAGATTCCTCTTCCCAGAATAATTTAAATCCACGACGATACCAATCTCGTAGAAATAAACTGAAATCACGTTTGGGATTCTTTCCAATCATAGCGGGGTAAGTATTCTCCCACTGATCACATTTATCATAGTGACAATTGGAGCACAGGTGTCCTCTAGGATGAGAGTCACACACCTCCTCAAGACATGAATTACATCCTTTAATTTGTACTGCATAACCTCTATGTAATTTACAAGGATTACATAATTTACACTTTTCACTATAGTCATCAATAATTGTACAATTCTCACATTGATTCCAACTGCCAAGAGTGTACATGCACAATGGACATATATAGAACATTTTTCGGTTTCCGATGTCAACTCACTCACAGCTAAAACGTAACTGATCCTCTTCGTTCGATAAATTCAATGAGAGGGAAATGGTGGGAGAGAGGAGTAGCTCTGTGACGTTACCTCTTTCGAATGATGGGGGAGCCATCTACATTGAATCCATTGGCAATATTTTCAAAAGTATATCCACAATATGATTCTGCTTTGTTCCAATTAATATATCAATAAATTGACTTTAAGCATTTGAATCACATTTTAAAAGTTTCATACAATAGTCCAATGGGGGAGAATCACTCCTCATTATATTGTCAATTGTTCCCTGACATGAGAATATCCTGTGTTTAAGAGATAACTCGAGAAAATCATCATCCAAAATCAAATGTTTTTCCATAAACACTAGATTTGATCTAATTCTCTCTTTCTCAAATTTATTCATTTTTCAATCCTTTCACTCCGACTGCTGACTCTAGACTGACCCTGATTCGCTAGCCCTAACCAGAAAAGAAAGAGAACATTTTCGATTTCGAAACAATTTTATTGAATAATTACAACAACAACAACATCAATAATATAGAGCATGTACAATCAGCGATACTGTTTATTGTCTTCAATATGTTTCACCAATGCACTTAAAGCACATTGAAGTCTATTCACATGTGCTATATCAACTTTAGCGGCGAAACATAATTGATCCTCCATTTTAAATTTGCTCAAGGATATCACATATCTTGCATATACTGCATCCCATTCCAGACAAAGCCGTGATCCTTTCGTGATTTCCACCGCAATGCTTGGTGCTCTTGTACTATTATCATCAACTCCACTATCAGCTTCTAATAGGGTAAACATTCCACTCGTCATCATCAACACACACACAAATATATATCCAAATGAGTAAAGTCAAACTGTTCTTCTTCTTCTCACTCCTTTGAATTCTATTCACAGACTAATAAAACTATAGCAAAAATCCCTTCCTTATATTCCCTCCGCCGCTAATATGTAACCGACTCGCTGATTGGGTGAGAAGGGGGATGTAACCGACTCGCTGATTGGCTGAGAAGGAAACACGTGATCTAACTGTTTCCCGTTATCGGATCAATAAAATTCCCAATCGATTACGCAATCAAGTTCTCGGAAATTCACTTCCCCCTCGAGTCCTAGATCAATAACATTGTTTCCGTTAGAATTCAATGCGCATGTACAACCTTCGTCCCGGAGTTATTACACATAGAAACAACAAATAAATCGATCTTGGAAAAAGAGGTCATTGAGCGATTACGTAATCTTTCTCCCTAGGGACTCTATGACCATATTGTTTCATAATTCCCCACGCTCGTGAATCAATAATTCCCCCATCGATTATGTAAATCACCCCTCATGTCATTCGCACGTGGCCAAACAACAACAGATCGATTGACCTTGACATCCCCCATTAGACTCGATCGATAATCCTTGAATAAGTTATGTCCCGTCAGCATTAAACCAAAGAGGTCATTGACCCCATTACGTAATCATTCTCCCTAGGGAGGCTATGCCCTTATTTGGAGCATAAACCACGTGGTTAGTACGGGAGTAGCACCTCCCTTTCTACTCTACTGTTAGGTTACTGAGACAAAACAAATCTATTGTTATTTATTAAATATAAAAACAGGTTTTTTCAACTCAAAGTAAGGAGAAACATTAAAACTCAAATGAACACAAATTACTCTGTGTATGGAGGGGTTGCCCCCTCCTCAATACCTTGCTCTTTACGCTAAATGTTTTAGCACTTTTAAAAAAGCTTCTTGTTCTAATTAAACGGCCCTCAAGTTTCAGCAGTCATTCTTACAAAACTGGGACTAGCAGTCAAACATTAGCGTAAAGAGCAGGGTGTTGTGGAGCGTGGAAACCCTTTCATATACGAAATAATTTATGTTCATTTTGAGTTTTAATGTTGCTACTTACTTTCAGTTAAAAAAAACTTCTTTTTTTAATTTGGTTTCTAATCGTTTTTCAAATAATGCCGGTAAATTTGGCTCCCCCTCCATGAAAAATTTCCTCTCTTCACGGGAAATTCCTCCGTGGAAAGTTGCTTCCACGTACAATACACCCCCCCCCCCGCAAGCCTGAAAAATTCTCCTTGGCATACTTTCAATTGAAAAAGACTTTAATTTCTAATCGTTTTTCCAATCACTCTGTCGATCCCCCTTCCATGGAAATTTTCTCCGGATATCCAAACCCGCTGAACATTTCCTCCAAACAATCCCCCCGCAACATCTCCTTATGCAAAATTGAGCTAGCAAGGAGAAAGTAAGACAAATAAAAAGAATTTCATATAGCAACTCTGTCAAATCCCCCCAGTGTAAAATTTCCCCTGGAAAGCTCACCCCCAGAAATTTCCCTCCCCATGGAAACCCACCCCGGGCACAAAATCCCACTTTTAGAAATAATTATTAGGTATTAGAAATAATCATTCTTCAACTAGAAATGTCATTCATACTAAATATCTTTTGGTCACTTTAGCTTGCAATTCACAGTTTCTGTAAACCAGAACGAAAAGTCAATTCCGGAAGTCATTCTATCTCTTCTAAATAGGTGTCCAGTACTGTCCAGTGACCCCACTTACAATTTGTCAGTCTCATTAGCATAAGTTAGGAAAATATGGAATTCCAAAAGTGACTTGAAGTGATGTGATATATTCGTGACTTGTTTGGAGTGACTCAAGCACAAAAAATACAAAAAAAGGGAAAAATATAGGTATTTTATAATGTTCCCAGCTAGTAAGCTAAACATTTTTATTTGTTTTAAGTTGTCTAATTAATAATATGGGTTTATAACTTATTTTGTGTTTTTTTAGTGTTTTCTTAAACATTGACAAATTATTTAAGCGCAAATCTCTGAATCAAATAAGTTCGATGAAGCTTCATCCTCCCCAATATATGTTCAATTGCTCATTGAAGCGAATCTGCTTTAGACCAAGGAAATAATTATTGGCTTAACTATACTGTCTAGGCAGCAGTAAATATGACGAAGAATCATTAAGATGTTATAATGTATAAGTAAGACTTTATGTGATAATTGAATAGTGTATAAGTAATATTATATTAAGCACCATGTGGATAATCTTTGACATATAAGTGAATATCAGTTAGTATCACAGATTCTTTCGAATTGTTTGAATCATTAGAACTAGAAAAACTGCCCGATTTTTCTTTAGCAAAAACAATTTATCAAATCATTTATAACCCACCATGACTCCAGAAGGCTTTTGGCGATGATGGAGTAACTTCGAGTCCGTACTCAGCGAAATCTCTACATGTCTGGTTAGCAAAAAAAAAAAAAAAAAAAAAAATTTTAACTGAAAGTAAGGAGCAACGTTAAAACTTAAAATAAACAGGAGGGGGGCTGCTCCTCCTCAACACCTCATTCTTCACACTAAAGTTTTTTAGTACTTTTAGAAAAGCTTCTTATTGTGTTCTAATTAAACGACCCTTTGTGTTTCAGGAGTCGTTCTTAAAAAATCGGGACAGAATTAAAACTTTAGCGTAAAGAGCGAGGTGTTGCGGAGGAGGCAACCCCCTCATATACGTAATAATTTCTGTTCGTTTTAAGTTTTAATGTTGTTCCGTACTTTCAGCTGAAAAGCTTGTTTTTTTTATTTAATCTCTGATCGTTTTTTAAATAATGCCAGGATATCCGACTCCACCTCCACAGAAAACTCCCTTTCTATGGAAATATTCTCTAGACAATTCAATCCCGGTGAAAATTTAACCCTGGACAATCACCCTTAACATCCCCAGCGTAAAACTGAGTTGGCAAAGAGAAAGCAAGACATATAAAAAGAATTTTCGTATAGGAATTCTGACAAATTTACTCACTGAAAAATTTCTCCTGAAAAGTTCACCCCATGAAAACTCCCCTCCCAGCGGAAAATTCTTCCCGTGGAAAATCCCCCGGCAGAAAATTCGTCCCTTCGTCGCAAAAATGTATGCATACTTTCTAGTAACAAACACTATACGTAAACAATTGGCAAATTTTATAACTTCAAGACCTTTCCCCAGGGGCTGTGGGGGGTCATTATATCTCCAAAAGCATTGTTATTGGGCCTTTCAACTATGTTGAACAAACCGAATACCTCACAATTTTGATCGGACGATTTTGGGAAAAAAGAGATGGGAGAGGGGTCTAGTGGCCCTCTAATCTTTTTGGTCACTTCAAAAGGGCACTAGAACGTTTACTTTCAGTTCGAATAAGCCCTCTCCTGATATTCCAGGACAACTTGGTCGATACGATCACCCTGAAAAAAAAATACATTTTTGCAGATAGAATTTTGAAACCTCTTTAGTAGGGTTTTCTGATGCGCTGAATCTGACGGTGTCATTTTCATTAAGATTCCTTGACTCTTAGGGGCTCCCCTCTTTTTACAAAAATTAGGCAAATTTTCTCAAGCTCTTAGCCTTTGGTGGGTAACACTAAACTAAATGAATCTTACATATTTGGAATCAGCATAATACACCAATTCTTTCGATATCAACTCCGTTTATTAGAGTTTCGGTTACTATTGAGTTGCGTCACTGCTTACTTACAGTTCGTTACCACGAACTGTTTGATTCTAGATATGTTTCATGATTTTATAGAGTACAATACACCCCCCCCCCGCAAGCCTGAAAAATTCTCCTTGGCATACTTTCAATTGAAAAAGACTTTAATTTCTAATCGTTTTTCCAATCACTCTGTCGATCCCCCTTCCATGGAAATTTTCTCCGGATATCCAAACCCGCTGAACATTTCCTCCAAACAATCCCCCCGCAACATCTCCTTATGCAAAATTGAGCTAGCAAGGAGAAAGTAAGACAAATAAAAAGAATTTCATATAGCAACTCTGTCAAATCCCCCAGTGTAAAATTTCCCCTGGAAAGCTCACCCCCAGAAATTTCCCTCCCCATGGAAACCCACCCCGGGCACAAAATCCCACTTTTAGAAATAATTATTAGGTATTAGAAATAATCATTCTTCAACTAGAAATGTCATTCATACTAAATATCTTTTGGTCACTTTAGCTTGCAATTCACAGTTTCTGTAAACCAGAACGAAAAGTCAATTCCGGAAGTCATTCTATCTCTTCTAAATAGGTGTCCAGTACTGTCCAGTGACCCCACTTACAATTTGTCAGTCTCATTAGCATAAGTTAGGAAAATATGGATTTCCAAAAGTGACTTGAAGTGATGTGATATATTCGTGACTTGTTTGGAGTGACTCAAGCACAAAAATACAAAAAAGGGAAAAATATAGGTATTTTATAATGTTCCCAGCTAGTAAGCTAAACATTTTTATTTGTTTTAAGTTGTCTAATTAATAATATGGGTTTATAACTTATTTTGTGTTTTTTTAGTGTTTTCTTAAACATTGACAAATTATTTAAGCGCAAATCTCTGACTCAAATAAGTTCGATGAAGCTTCATCCTCCCCAATATATGTTCAATTGCTCATTGAAGCGAATCTGCTTTAGACCAAGGAAATAATTATTGGCTTAACTATACTGTCTAGGCAGCAGTAAATATGACGAAGAATCATTAAGATGTTATAATGTATAAGTAAGACTTTATGTGATAATTGAATAGTGTATAAGTAATATTATATTAAGCACCATGTGGATAATCTTTGACATATAAGTGAATATCAGTTAGTATCACAGATTCTTTCGAATTGTTTGAATCATTAGAACTAGAAAAACTGCCCGATTTTTCTTTAACAAAAACAAATTATCAAATCATTTAATCAAACAATTTATCAAATCATTTATAACCCACCATGACTCCAGAAGGCTTTTGGCCATGATGGAGTAACTTCGAGTCCGTACTCAGCGAAATCTCTACATGTCTGGTTAGCAAAAAAAAAAAAAAAAAACAATTTTTTTAACTGAAAGTAAGGAGCAACATTAAAACTTAAAATAAACAGGAGGGGGGCTGCTCCTCCTCAACACCTCATTCTTCACACTAAAGTTTTTTAGTACTTTTAGAAAAGCTTCTTATTGTGTTCTAATTAAACGACCCTTTGTGTTTCAGGAGTCGTTCTTAAAAAAACGGGACAGAATTAAAACTTTAGCGTAAAGAGCGAGGTGTTGCGGAGGAGGCAACCCCCTCATATACGTAATAATTTCTGTTCGTTTTAAGTTTTAATGTTGTTCCGTACTTTCAGCTGAAAAGCTTGTTTTTTTTTATTTAATCTCTGATCGTTTTTTAAATAATGCCAGGATATCCGACTCCACCTCCACAGAAAACCCCCTTTCCATGGAAATATTCTCTAGACAATTCAATCCCGGTGAAAATTTAACCCTGGACAATCACCCTTAACATCCCCAGCGTAAAACTGAGTTGGCAAAGAGAAAGCAAGACATATAAAAAGAATTTTCGTATAGGAATTCTGACAAATTTACTCACTGAAAAATTTCTCCTGAAAAGTTCACCCCATGAAAATTCCCCTCCCAGCGGAAAATTCTTCCAGTGGAAAATCCCCCGGCAGAAAACTCGTCCCTTCGTCGCAAAAATGTATGCATACTTTCTAGTAACAAACACTATACGTAAACAATTGGCAAATTTTATAACTTCAAGACCTTTCTCCAGGGGCTGTGGGGGGTCATTATATCTCCAAAAGCATTGTTATTGGGCCTTTCAACTATGTTGAACAAACCGAATACCTCACAATTTTGATCGGACGATTTTGGGAAAAAAGAGATGGGAGAGGGGTCTAGTGGCCCTCTAATCTTTTTGGTCACTTAAAAAGGGCACTAGAACGTTTACTTTCAGTTCGAATAAGCCCTCTCCTGATATTCCAGGACAACTTGGTCGATACGATCACCCTAAAAAAAAAAAAAAAAACATTTTTGCAGATAGAATTTTGAAACCTCTTTAGTAGGGTTTTCTGATGCGCCGAATCTGACGGTGTCATTTTCATTAAGATTCCTTGACTCTTAGGGGCTCCCCTCTTTTTACAAAAATTAGGCAAATTTTCTCAAGCTCTTAGCCTTTGGTGGGTAACACTAAACTAAATGAATCTTATATATTTGGAATCAGCATAATACACCAATTCTTTCGATATCAACTCCGTTTATTAGAGTTTCGGTTACTATTGAGTTGCGTCACTGCTTACTTACCCGGATGTGGGGCCGAAATATTCGGACCTTTTGTGCATAATTAATTGTTTTGTATTTCACTGCTTTATAGAAAATTAAAACCCGTTTTTCTTGTTTAAATTTTTTTTTGCTTACTTACAGTTCGTTACCACGAACTGTTTGATTCTAGATATGTTTCATGATTTTATAGAGTGAAAAAAATTATTCTGGGTGTATGTGGTTAAACAAGATAATTATTATTATTGTTCGTGCCGAACAATTTTTTGGTTTGCATAGACAATTTGAATGTTGGACAAACCTAAGATCTGTTTTATCTGACCAATTTCTCTACAGTGGTCAGTATCCAGTGAACCAGAAATGTTTTGGTTAAGCCAAATTCACACTGAAGTCTTACTAATTTCGAGATTTAGCTAGTGCTAATTTGATCTAATCAGATTTTTTATAGAATTTTTTGATTGGCTGAAAAATCTATGAGAAATTCTGATTGGCCAAAATTGTAGCTAGCTGAATCTTAGTATTAGGAAAATCTCAATGTGAATGGGTCTTTAGGGATTTCTCGTTTTACCAGAAAAGTTGGTGCGTCAGTGCACAAGGTTGCTTAGCTTAACGCAGCAATTACTGGTAAACTTAAATAATAGAAATTTTATTCTTTTGTGTGTGTATGTAATTCTGTTATCCGCAATTTTTTCTTTCGTTACTTTCAGTGGCATCAATTCCTAAAAATTTAGATGTGAGGACATATTTTCAAAATCTAGGCGGGAACAATTCTGTAAGCTTTTTCTTCAAGAAAATGACGAAAAATGTGTTTTGAAAATGGGGGGGGGGGGCAAAATACCTAGGGGGTTATTGCAACCCCAGCCTTATTGGTACCCTTGTTTGCTTTCAAACTTAAATGAAATTAGCAGGGGCAGATCCAGGATTTTTTTAGGGGAGGGCACAAAATATGTTGATCCGGTAAATTTGCGTTAGGAGCAAGTTTAATTAACTCAAACTTGCGTTAATTATGTAAATTACACTACTTCAAACTACGTTAGTGGGGCGCCCCCCTCCCCCTGGATCCGCCACTGGAACCGAGTCGCCTCGGAAACAAAGAAAACTTAAAAGAGGAAAAAATTAAAACACTGTAAATTCCCAACTGTAGCCCCCTCTTTTTGTTGAACCCTCAATCAAATAAAGAACTTGATTGTCAAAAAACTTAACACTTCATTAAAATTAATAGCGGTCTTTGACGTATTTATCTTCTTATGATTTGTTACTTTAAAAATGTGGACAAAACAGATGTTGGAGGGAATGAGTTAGGGATAATATTTTTGCATCAATACTCGGCGCGGAAGAGTAGGACCTAGTGTTTAATCAGCTTAGATTTTGGCCAGATGTATGCTTACAAGTCACACCAACCGTAGAAAATAGACTTGTGAAAAAGGCGCCTGTCTAATTAATTCTGTTACTGGGGACTACGAGCAAGGATGTCGGATTATATAAGCGGAATAATTTGGGTTATGGGGAGAAGAAATGGTGACAGTAATAAGCTTAGCTCTTATTGTTTACACTTATCCATTAGAATATCAATGTTATATTCCCTAGACTTTTATCACTTCCTACTTATTTAATGCTCGCGATGAATATAGAGGGGCTTAAGAAGAAATTTAACCTTATTTATCTATCAAAATAATTTTTGGATTTAGGGAAAGCCTATCAAATTGGCCTATAATTAAGCCTATAATTATTCAGCCGTTTCAAATAGTCCTCAGCCGTCAAATGGTAAAAGCACGCATATGGCCAATGATGTTGGATTAGGTCAATCCAAAAATTGTTCTTTCGGGTGCTAGGGGGAGCTATACCCCCGAATCTAAAATTAAAGCTTCTTGACGCCAAAAATATATTATTTGGTAAGTCTCTTACTGTCTTTTCCTGTCCTATCAATATTATTGATATCACTTTCAATTGATATCAATTTCAATTGATATCCTGTCCCATCAATAGCTATTGATAGTCCTCCTGGACTATCAATAGCGCGAGTTTAATTTTTACCATTTCATGCTTAATTTCGAATTTATATATTAATTCTATTTGTTAAATTAAAAAAAGCAAAAAAGTTAAGTCTAAAGCATGTCATTGTAATATTGGATTTCTAAGACCAGTGGGTAAGCAGGACAAAAAAAAATACAAAAAAAAACGAGGATTATTCCCGTCAGAAAAAAAGGAAAAGTATACAAATATTCCGATCGAGATCTCCACTCACCCGTCCTCAGTGTAAAAAATAGAATAATGAGTAGACAATATCAAAACTACAAGACGAGAGGTCCTGTCCTAGCTTGGAGAGAGCCTTTTTTATTTTAATGTTGGTTTTCAAGGTTTCTCTTGTTTTTATTTTGTCCTGGGGACTTTTATCTTCATTTTTGCCTCAGTGTTCCATTTTTTTTTGTCCTAAAGACAGTTGAGCGGAGGTCCACAAAAATTTTAAACTCTCACTTTTTCTCATCTTTTAAAATCAATTTTCAGAGTTAAGAGGGCACATTCAAAATATTTTCCCTTCTCTTCTAAACTTCATCAAGTAAACTTGGACGTATTATGGGGCACCTGGTTCTCGTTTGGAACCCTTCATCCTCCTATTAAATAAATGAAGCAGTATATTCTGTAACTAGATTTTTTCTAAATATGCTGATGTAATTATTTTAATCAACTACCGCTATTAAATGTCTACAATGATCTTTGGAGTCCGCATTGAAAACGCCCTCAAGTTCCACGAAGGCACAACGACTATTCTTTCCAGTGCATATCGAACTCCTGGCATAGTCAATAGAACTCTAAAACATGCAGAGAAGCAGGAAGCAGCAGTATTTAGAAGGTTGTATAAAGCTCTTACCAGACCGAGCTAGGGATGGGCTTATGCTTAGCAGCAACACAATACAAAATGCGCAACCAAGATTCTAAAATGCCTAGAGGACAAGGGATACGAAGAAAGGTTGAGATTACTGAAGCTACCGTGACTATCTTATAGAACAAAGCGTAATAGTGCAAATCTTAACCTTTTCATTAAGTTATATCCTCCTTACCATGTTAACTATAGAAACAAATGAAGTCGCTCGTGACAATCACGAAAAGAAATATGTCGAATTTCATGCCTTAAAAGTAACACTTTAAAAGGCAACATTTGAAAAAGGTATTTCCAAAATATCTGACCAATTTATCGGTGCTTAATTTTTTTACGTGGCAACCACAAGGATTTTTCTGTTTTTGTGCAGAGGGCAGCAGGATCGCGATCCGTAGTCTACGTTAAGCGTAACTTAAGGTAAATTTAGGTAACTAAATGCAATGTATGTGGAGTAAATTTGTATGACTGCTGCAGGCACTTATGCAGGGGATATGACCCTCTCCGAAGTCTCCATTGTTTAACGATCTTCCAAATATTACCATGTGTTGTGTGTATAGTATCATACTCGTGCCTTAGAAGGTCGGGATACATTTTCATCTCCCTTCCATAGAAGATCCGAATACTTCTAAATAAGCTGCTACGTACCATCCTGGACTTTGCCAACCGGTGTCTACATACAATACAAAATGACGCTGGTAAAACTCATTTAGTCTGAAGTAAAAAAAAAAAAGGTTTCTCGGACTTCAAAGACGTTTTTCGCTCGAATAGAGTTCTAAATGAAGTTAGAGCTACCAAACCTAGTAATTTCGAAGTTCATAGGATGGTCTCTGAACCATCGCCACCAACAACCCCTTTCGTCGCCACCAATCTGCATCTCCATTTCTGCTTTTTGGCGCTGGTACTTGTTTATTATACCAAACACATTGTTGTTTTTGATCTGATTAGAACCGATTTCTCTGTGTTCATTTGGAGATAATCAGCTTAGCCTGAGTGACATAAACTACTATGCAGGTATATTTAATTAAAAATTTAATGTAGAGTTTGTTAGGTTAGGTAATTAATATAATTAAATAGAAAAAAAACAAGTTTTTTCAACTGAAAGTAAAGAGCAACATCAAAACTTAAAACTAACACAAATCATTGCATACATGAGGGGGGTTGCCTCCTCCTCAACACCTCGCTCTTTGCGCTAAAGCTTGAATTTGCCCAAATTCTTTAAGAAAGAGTTCTGAAAGACTACGTTCGTTTAATTGGAACCATATGAAGCCTTTTTTGTAAAGTACTACAAAACTTTAGCTTAAAGAGCGAGGTGTTGAGGAGGAGGCAACCCCCCTCATATAAGTAATAATTTTTGTTTGTTTTAAATTTTAATGTTGCTCCTTACTTTCAGTTGAAAAAACTTGTTTTTTATTTAATTTCTGATCTTTTTAAAATAATTCCGGGAAATCTGGCACCCCCTTCATGGAAAATTCCCTTCTCCCATGTAAAGATCCTCCCATGTAACCCCCTCCCTTGACCCTCACCCCCACCAGAAAAGATCCCCCCGTGAAAATGTATTATACATCCCAATAACCAATACTATATGTAAACAATGGGAAAAGTTCGTAACTTACAGCCCTTCCCTCGGGGACTGTGAGGGATTAAGTCATCCTCAAAGACATAGTTATTAGATTTTTTGACTATGCTGAACAAAATGGCTATCTCAAAATTTTGATCGGGTGATTTTTTGGAAAAAGAGCGTTGGAGGGGGCCTAATTGCCCTCCAATTTTTTGTCATTTAAAAAGGGCACTAGAACTTTTAATTTCCATTTGAATCAGCCCTCTTGCGATATTCTAGGGCCACTGGGTCGATACGATCACTCCTGGAAAAAAAAATAAATAAACACGCATTCGTGATCATTCTTCTGGCAAAAAAAAAAAAAACAAATTCTACATTTTTGTAGATAGGAGCTTGAAACCTCTATAGTAGGGTTTTCTGATATGGTGAATCTGATTGTGTGATTTTAATTAAGATTGTATGACTTTTGATATCTATTAGAATCAAAATTCCGTTTTTAGAGTTTCGGTTACTATTGAGCCGGGTTCCTTACTTACATTTCTTTACCAGAACTGTTTGATGAGTTCTGGGCGGCCTGATTTCCATAATTATCTGTTGTAGTTTCCATAATTGTGTTACAAAAGTATTATATTTTCATCAGAATTTGGTATATTTCTTTATGATTAACCTAACTTCACTTCTTGAGTGCGGTCGGCGTAATACACAAGTACCTCGGCGTCCTTTATTTGATAGCTCATGATTTAATATGATATTTAGAAGATTTTTACCGTTTTTCCCAAGTTCATATTCCCAGATAGCATTACTATTACAGGAAGCATTTTTTGTGCTTTTAATATGATTCATTTCTCTTCTCTTCTTCCCCTGAAAATGTCTTATACATCCCAATAACCAATACTATATGTAAACAATGGGAAAAGTTCATAACTTACAGCCCTTCCCCCGGGGACTGTGAGGGGTTAAGTCATCCTCAAAAACATAGTCATTAGATTTTTTGACTATGCTGAACAAAATAACTATCTCAAAATTTTGATCGGGTGATTTTGGGAAAAAAGAGCGTTGGAGGGGGCCTAGTTGCCCTCCAATTTTTTGTCATTTAAAAAGGGCACTAGAACTTTTAATTTCCATTTGAATCAGCCCTCTTGCGATATTCTAGGGCCACTGGGTCGATACGATCACTCCTGAAAAAAAAAAACAACAAACAAATAAACACGCATCCGTGATCTTTCTTCTGGCAAAAAATACAAATTCTACATTTTTAGCAGATAGGAGCTTGAAACCTCTTTAGTGGGGTTCTCTGATATGCTGAATCTGATTGTGTGATTCTAATTAAGATTGTATGACTTTTAAGGGTTGTTTCCCCCTTTTTTTAAATAAGGTAAGTTTTCTCAGGCTCGTACCTTTTGATAGGTAAGACTAAACTTAATGAAACTTATATATTTGAAATCAGCATAAAAATCTGATTATTTTGATATCTATTAGAATCAAAGTTCCGTTTTTAGAGTTTCGGTTACTATTGAGCCGGGTTCCTAACTTACATTTCTTTACCAGAACTGTTTGATGCGTTCTGGGCGGCCTGATTTCCATAATTATCTGTTGTGGTTTCCATAATTGTGTTACAAAAGCATTATATTTTCATCAGAATTTGGTATATTTCTTTAGTGAAGTTAACCTAACTTCACTTCTTGAGTGCGGTCGGTATAATACACAAGTACCTCGGCGTCCTTTATTTAATAGCTCATGATTTAATATGATATTTAGAAGATTTTTACCGTTTTTCCTAAGTTCATATTCCCCGATAGCATTACTATTACAGGAAGCATTTTTTGTACTTTTAATATGATTCCTTTCTCTTCTTTTGAATCGTTTCGTGGGTATCCTAAGTATAAAATACTTTTTTTATAGTTAAAAATTGTGATATTTTATGAGACGATATGTGCAACAAAACATAAACCTGGTCACTTGTTGAAAATATAACCTGCTTATCATCAAAAATTCGCACCTCTATTAACACTAGACTGTGATCAGATATCAACCATAAATCCATCAAACCTGTTTCCAACATCAACAGCAACTCTTTGACGTGCCAATTGCTGTAAAATATCAAATGACCAGCATTATGTTGGAATTCAGTGTGTGTAATCACGTTCTAACTCTAAGTTTCACGGCATAATTAATCAGGTTAGAAATTTCGTAAGATTGAAAACACTGACTGCAGAATAAAACACCCACCAAGAGATGTCACGACCTAAAATCCATCGTGCCCGTCTGGAAATTTTGATTGAGGCGTTCGATTTTAGACTATGAGAAATTATTTAGTACGGGGCTTTATTCGAGGTGATTGATATAGGTTTGAAATGCACGAAAGTTGATTGTAAGGTAGATCAGGTGTTTAAGGTCAACCGTATCGCGTACAACAAGTTTTGAGCAATTGCAGTCTGATCATACATGGGGTCTTAAAGTAGCAGGGGGGGGGGGGAGGGAGGTCAGCCTTGGTATCTTCCTAGACTACTATAAACGTGAAAATGTCAAAATGAAATTCAGGATTTCTACATCAACGATTGATGTATCAAGGCTGATAAATCGTATGGTACTGTTGCAGAGAATTCCAAGAAATATTACATAGAATGCACAAAACGGAGCCGATGTTGGAAAGATTTCGAGTAAAAAAAATCATATACACATAAAAAAAACTGTGGCGAGATTTCCAGAACTGGAGCCGAGAATGTTGGGATCGTCACCCAGAGTTCTGTGAGATATCGCTGAGAATGAGCAAAATTGAGCTGAGATTGCAAGAAAAATGACTAAGATTACCACAAAACCCTTTTCTTCAAACCATAAGTCGAAAACATTAAAAAACAAGGCGCATTTTAGGCAAGAATGTGTTTATTTTTCAGTAAGGGAGGGGGTCGGGGGCTTTCAGTGGATCTTACAAAGGGATTTCCCTGTATACGGTTATTTAACGTCGACAAAACATCCAACTCCTGTCAGAAAACTTTTTCTACGGATATACTACTTCCCCTCTCCTGGGTAAACCTGTTGGAAAATGATGAGTTTTTAGTTTTTTAACCCCGTAAAGTAGATTGGCTCATAGAAGAATCTAAACCAACCGCTGGGTTGTAAAATCTGGACACATTTGTATGAATACAGTGAAAAATGCGTAAATTGAGGGAATCAAAAGCTTTGGAAGTTTTTCTTACGCTGACGAGGAGCTTTCTAGAGGGAGACTCGGTAGCGGTTCTAGGCCTCATAATCTGGGGTCATGATATACCACAATAAATGTAAAAATATAAAATAAAAGGAATTTTATGTCAGATATAAGAAAACCCGAGGGGAGGGGGTCTGTCTCCCTGCCCAAGCCTAGAACCGCCACTGGGGAAACTAATTCCCACATCCTGGCTACTCACATGAAAATATGACTCGTATTTTAGGGCGGCCATTTTCAATTTTGACGAGTTCACTTTACGCTAAGAACGGAGGAGTTCTTACGCTAAGAACTCGTGAAATCCTAAAATGAGCCAAATATAGTTTTTTCTCCTGTCGACGTAAAGTTTTCAGGCTAAGTTGACTGCATAAATTTATAACTTTGCATTTTAATTTAGATTTATAGTTTTAATAATAATACGTCTATTGCAAGACCGTATCCAGGTGGGTTAGGGTTTTTGAAACCTCCCCCTTGCCGAAATGTTTGTCCAAGTCGTAAAAACATAACCAAATGAATATAAGCAAATTTTTGATGCGTTTTTAAAGTTTTCTTTGTAAAAAAAAAAAAAAAAAAAAAAAAAAAAAAAAAAAAAAAAAAAAAAATCCTGGACACGTTCTTGGTCTATGGTAGACTGGACCAAGGAAACTTTAACAGGGAAAATAAATTTTAGGAACTTCAATTTAAATTTCCTCAAATTAGAATTTCCCGACCAAGGGAGCCTCGATCAAGAAAAACATTTTGAGACAATTCTGGTTCTATTTATTCTTGTGTCTCGCTTTTTTGAAACAACAAAACAGAACTGTTTTTAGTAAATTACCTAGACATGCTTTTATCTACACAAACAAATAGTTACAAACAAAATATAAAAGAAATATAATCTTTTCACAAAAGGGTGGATTAGATACGTATATATTCAAGGGTGTCTAAAGGATTGGGCGAGGGTGGCTTCAGACCCTAAAGAAGACAAAACATTACACAGATTTCATAGGAAAAATAATCCCCATCCTCATTGACACGAAATTTTAAAATAAAGCTATTAGCACAAATTTGTTTCAAAAATTACTGTAGATCGAAAATTTTGACCGACTGAACAAATTTTTGTCTAAAATCGAAATTAAAGTCCAAGCAGAAAACTGAAGCAGAAAATTAGAGTTCTTAAGCAGAAAACTGAAAAGTTTTACGGGTATTTCTACTACCGTAGGAATAGTAATATTAATACTACTAGTAATAGTGATATTAATTAATAGTAATAATACTGTAGTAATATTAATTATTATGATGATTAGCTTTCTTTATTTTTTGATGTTTTGACTTCAACAAAGTTCGAAATACAAATCGTTTTTAGCGATGCACAAGTGATATTCTGGTCTTTAGAAGGATAAGGGGCCGTAGCCCTACTCCTTTTTGTAGTATTTTTTGTTCATATTAAGTTTGAGTTGATTATTCATTTTAGTTTCTGGTTGTTTTATAATAGCAGCGTCTGCGTCTGTTTTCTTTAAGTTTGAACTTATTATTTATTTCAGTTTATGTCCGTTTTGGGTTTCAATTACTTATTGATAATAAGTAATTTCGTTTTAAGCCTGAATTAATACATGAATTTATTCATGCTCACATTGGGTTTTAGATGGGCTTTTTAATATTCTCTAACAAATTCCTTTTAAATTATTCTATATAATAGGGTTTCAAACAGTTCGTGGTAACGAACTGTAAGTAAGGAGTGACCCGGCTCAATAGTGACCGAAACTCTAAAAAACGGAATATGGATACCAATAGATATATCGAAAGAATTGTCTTTTTATGCTAATTTCAAATACATAAGTTTCATTAAGTTTAGTCTCACCCATCAAAGGTTACGAGCCTAAGAAAATTTGCCTGATTTTCGAAAAATGGAGACCCCCCCCCCACTAAAAGTCATAGAATGTTAATGAAAATCACACCATCAGATTCAGCATATCAGAGAACCCTACTGTAGAGGTTTCAAGCACTTATCTGCAAAAATGTGGACTTTTTCTATTTTTTGCCAGAAGAAAGATCACGGATGCGTGTTTATTTGTTGTTGTTTTTTTTTCCCAGGGGTGGTCGTATTGAGCTAGTGGTCCTAGAATATTGGGAGAGGGCTCATTCGAATGGAAATTAAAAGTTCTAGCGCTCTTTTTAAGTGACCAAAAATTGGAGGACAACTAGGCCCCCTTCCATGCCCTTTTTTATTAAAATCGTCCGATCAAAATTTTTAGACTGCCATTTTGTTCAGAATAGTTGAAAGGCCGAAAAACGACGCCTTTGGAGATATCATGACCCCCACAGCCCCTAGACAAAGGTCTTTAAGTTAAAAAATTTGTCTATTGTTTACGTATAGTATTTCTTATTTGGAAGTATGCATAAATTCTTTGGCTGAGGGGGGGGGGGAATTTTCCACTGGTGGGATTTTCCACGGGGATAATTTTTCGTGGGGCGGAAAGTTTTGGGGGGGTGAATTTTTTCACGGAAAATTTTACACTGACGGAATTTGCCACAATTCCTAAACGAAATTCATCTTATGTCTTGTTTTCTCTTTGCCGATTCAATTTTCCAGGTGTAGACGTTAAGGGTAAGTGTCCAGTGTAAATTTTCACCAAGATTGAATTGCCTAGAGAATAAATCCGTCAGCAGGAAAGATTTTTCCATGGAGGTGCAGCCAGATTTCCTGGCATTATTTAAAAAACGATAAGAAATTAAATTAAAACAAATAATTATTTTCTTAATTAAATAAAAAAAAGTCTTTTTTTAACTGAAAGTAAGGAGCAACATAAACGAACAGAAATTATTACGTATATGAGGGGGCAACTCCTCCTCAACACCTCGCTCTTTATGCTAAAGTTTTTTAAAACTTTTAAAAAAGATTAATGTTCTAATTAAACTTCTTATTCTAATTAAAAATTCTGTCCCAATTATTTAAGAACGACTCCTGAAACACTATGTTCTTTTAATTAGAGCAATAAGTTTTTTTTTAATAATAAAAAAACTTTAGCGTAAAGAGCGAGTTGTTGAGGAGGAGCAACCCCTCTCATATACGTAATAATATCTGTTCGTGTTGAGTTTTAATGTTGCTCCTTACTTTCAGTTAAAAAACTCGTTTTTTTATTTAATTATTCAAAATCCTATTTAGATTGAAGTGTTATTCAAATGTTAATTGTCTTGCTATGTTACTTGTCATTTTGTTACCTTTCGCTATGTTACAAGTCTAACTCCCTAAAATTATTTGATATAGTTCAATAAAATAAAACATAATGGAAAAATATATATTACAATTAAGAGAATTTCTAGCCTTCAATGATGGATAACGGAAGATTACTCGAAATTACTTTGTGGAGGGTGGCTCATTTTATGCAGAGAGTTTAACCACTTTTCCTAATAATATCATGTACATGAATATTCATATCATTGTAAAGAAAATAAAGATGCAGTTTTTTTTGAAAATTGAAAATTCTGGGAGATACCATTTCATCTCCTTCTACCTATTTTTCATCAGCGGAGATTTGTATAGATATTTAGATAAACAAACAACAATTGAGCTTTATTGGCCCTCGTGGAAATGGTATCTTTTGTGACACCCATTCCAATAAAACTATTCAGGGTGTCGGTTCTATTCAAATTTACGACCTAGGGCTTAGATGTCCTGTAGCTTTAGAAATGAAATTAATGAGCCCACTAGAATTTTGAAATGTCTGCCTTTAGCCTTTGTAAGACAATGCCTCTCTGTTTATAGGCCTGAAATATTTTTTTAGTGCATGTTCTGCAGCTTTGAGACAGGATGCTAAATGGTGGTTTTGTCTAAAACTTTTTATGTTTGTCAGGTGGCCCCTCTCCCTTTTAAGCAAATAAATCTTTGTATATTAGTCCTAACATGGTGCTAATTTGCAAATTTTTATAACTTACGTAGTTTAGATGATATAAGCCGTTTCTTACATTTTTTGAAGATAATTCGGGGTAAATATCTCCGATGTCAAATTTACTTCTGACCTGACTAATAACATGAATCATTCTTTTTTTTTTAATAGGCTCTTTATTCACTGTGGTAAAAAAAAAAATAATCAAAATATAATTTTTTAGGACACTATGTTACTTTTAAAAGTTCAATTCCGAATGCTCAGATTAAAGTAGAAAGAGCTTTTATTTAATTTTGAATTACTTAGTTTAAGTTTATCCCAAGCCCTGAAGCGCTGAAGGCAGCAACAATTGTTCTCCAAGCCGTCCAGTCTTGGGCTAATGACCAAAGCTCCTCCACTGATCTGTTCTTCATAGAAGCCTCCTTTTTTAGGGACCGACCGAATGAGGTCCACTGCCTATCGTTTTTCGCAGGCCAGGCAATTTCTAGCTCCAAACAACAAAAGGCATCTCTGCTCCCAAAATCTCAGTATCTTGTGCGAATGTCTTAGGTTATCAAAGGTTGTTTTGTCAATGCATACAGTGATCGAGCTACTCAAGCGAGGAAAAGCCCCAGACGGAGTTACCACTAAATTCATTAAAGTCAGATCAAACCATGTAAACTATATTATATGTACCGTATCATTGTGTCTACCGTCTGGGATACTCCGTCAATGATGCAAGACCACCGTTGTCCCCAGTTACAAAAAGAGATGAAAGAAGGAATGTGGAAACTACCTTCCAATCAGCTTCACGAACCAGTCACGTGCCCCTACAAAAGTCTTGCTCCGACACACACAAAAATTACTGCTTTCACTATTGTAGAATATCAGGCCGGCTTTTGTCCTGGGAGATACACAATCTAGCAGATATTCGTCATTCAGCGTCTCATGGAATGATACATCAAGTTCGACCAGGAACTGTGTCATTCATTTGTCGATTTCTAACGGGTATTCTTCGGGATGTGATGTGAAGGACTCTGGTATATCCTCTTTCACTACAGAGTCCCTGGTGAAATAGTCTAAACTATCAAGAGTCAGTATAACCTGTTCCATCGCCAAGTATTAAGCGTTGATAGGGTGTCAGAAGAGTTCACAAATTTTTCTGGAGTTCTCCAGAGTTTAATAACATCACCATACCTCTTCAGCCTCTGTCTAAATGCCGTTCTGTCACTGGTACCGTCAGCATATGGCACAAAAAAGGAGCGCTGCTGATAGATATTCTTGCCTTCACTGTTGATATAGATGAGCTAACCAACTGTTCATCAGAACTACAAGCACAGGCTAATAAACTCTACGACGCCAAGATATTTGGGATGGAGATCAATGCCAATAAGAATAAAGTTATGGTGACTAAGTGACATGAACTACATTACCTCCCCGTTATCACCATAGGCGGTCCACAAGTCGAAACAGTGGACTGTTTTTTTGTTTTAAGTAGCTTACTCTTCTCTGATAACTGTCATAGCTCTGACGTAAAACGACTACTTGCGCTCCCAGCCTCTTGAAAAACCCCAGTCTCTTAACCAAACTCAAACTGCACCAATTCCATCGCCTAGTCTTTCCCAGAATAAGTATGGATGCAAAATATGGACACTCAAAACCGAAGACGAAAGATAACCTCTAGAATTTGAGGTTAGACGCATCCGTCGCATTATTAGAATCAAATACACTGTCAGTATCACAAATATGGAAGTATGCCAGAAGCTCCATTCCACTGAAACGATCTTCCCTAGAGTAAAAAAGAAGCGGTAGCTCCGCTGGTTCGACCATTTTAAGCGAATTGAGTCGAGGTGTCTACTGTTAATAACTCTAGAAGAATCTTTCCCTGGCCATCACTCAGAAGGTGGGCCGGAAAAACGATAGAAGGAGACTCCAACAACATCAAGACTGCCCAATTATCACGCACCCCACCCGATAGAGCGATATACCAAGTCCTTGCGTATGATTTGCCAGGAGTTATTGGCCTCAAAACGTCCCAGGAGGATGGCTGGGACCTAGGTAAGTAAGTAAATTTGTTCTTCCCTTTTATCTCTGTATGTTGTGCTCTCTCAGATCAAAGAACTGTGAGTATTTTCTCAGGGAGTTATTTTCAAATGCAAGAAGTCTATTTTCTAGATAACTTTAGATGATTCGTGGCCATAGAATAGCACCGAGAGTATAAACAGTGGTGTATAGTTATGCATGAGCTATTATGGAGGAGAGTCAGTGGAAGAATTTGTGGGTGAAGGCATGTTTTTGAAGCATTAAAAAGTGTACTTTTTAGGCCTGGATTTTTAACTCTTATGAAGACGTCGTACAGACAGATTAAACTCCTCCCGCCATAGTAGGGAGGAGCATTTACCCCCTAGCTTGGCTTTGTACTAAGCATTGTTTTCTGGGCTAGTGCTGCAATATAGTTGCTCCAGAGTGACAACTCTTTTCTTATTCCTGCAATAATTTAAGTGAACCCCGAAACATCACATTCATATGCTTATCGAGACAGGTGGGAAGGGCTGAGGAGTATTCCATATAAAGAAATTTTCAAAAAGAAAAATTCTCTTAAAAACAGTGAAAAGGGTGACTTTAAATATTCATTTTTTATATTTTATATCCCCCCTCTAAGGAATATTTTAAGGGGTGTACTTTCTATAGAATATTATCAGTCTTTAAACATTTTTATACGAATATTACATCTGAATGTAAAAACCTGGGTTGACGAGGGGGAGGATACAGCTGTATGTAAAGATGGCTCTTTTCAATGGATACCGAAACTATAAGATTTTGACACTTTGATTATAAAATGTACATAAGATGGGTCTGCTCAGATATCTATATGTACATCAGATATTGATTTTAGATATACAAAGTTCAGTAACTTTAAGTTATAGGCTACTCATTTAAGACACATATCAAATGAAAATTCAATAACTTAAGAAAAAATGGGTCAACCTCCCCCCCCCCAAAAAAAGTTAAAACCTTGATGAAGGTATTCAACAAAATTTAAAATGTCTCAGCACCCTAAAGCTACTATCTACATCAATACGAAAATTCTCATTTTTCTAGAGAAGAAGGGTTATGCAATTGTTTTTTTCCCTAGGGTTATCGTATGAAACAAGCAGTCGTAGATTATAGTGAGAAGGCCCTTTCGGATGAAACTTGAAGATCTAGTCAGACACATACGTAGGAATATTTTACAGGAAGGGGGGAATAAAAAATGTTGACAGCTTTAGTAAAAAGTATAATTAAATTTGGGAAAATTCAGGATTTCAGGGGGCTAAGCCAGGAGGCCCTTCCTGCGTCATACATAAGTCTAGTGTAATAGTGCCATAACAAAAGAGAGAACGCTCCAATATAAGAAAGTTCAATCAAAAGATAAACAAAATTATTTAGGCAAATAAAAAGTCTAAAATCAGCCTTCAGAGGCAAGAGGGTGCAAAATAATTTTTACTCTCAAAATTACTAAATTTCATGTAAATATGCCATTGGTGGTTCTCGCCTTTCTTGCAGCCACGGCAAAATCTTTACTAGCGCCCCCTCCCTGTTCCCCAAGAATTTTCTGGCCAAATTTTAGCAAAATTGTTATTGATTAACAAAATATCCCCTCTGTTTAAATCTGGCTTTTCTTACCTTAGCCTCATCAAAATTATTAATTATCTCGACATCCTGTAACAGGTTTGAATAAAAAAAAAAACACACACAAAAAAAATATTAAAATTCATTAAATTGTGTCTACTTACTTTTATTTTCAAGGAATAACGATGAATATATGGGGAGAATGAAAATTTCGGAAAATTCTGCCAAATGAGACCTCTACTTTATTTTAATAAAATAACGGTTCTTGTGCACTTTATGGTACCATCGCTATATATTGTACAAGGAACTACTAATGGATACCCGTCAAACGGGTATGGAGAAATAGAATGCAAAGCGTGGTTTTCATTGCGTTTACAATATTTATACTGTTGTTTTTTTGGGGTTTAGGGGAGGGGGGAAGGCACTTAGGTTATGTATTTATGTATAATGTTTTAGAGGTAATTACTTGGAAAAAAGAGAGAGAGAGAGAGAGAGAGAGAGAGAGAGAGAGAGAGAGAGGAGAGAGAGAGAGAGAGAGAGAGAGAGAGAGAAGAAGAAGAAAAGGACTGTCATCCTAATCCAGCAATTGAGATAAATGTGCACTTGAATGAGGTTTTAACCTTACTCATCTATCCAATTACCTAGGACAAAACAGTATAACCAAACCATCAACCAAATCGAAATATTTCATTAGCATTAACCAAACTTAACTTCTTTCGTGGGTACCATAAAATGCACAAGTACCAAAATAACATTTAAAATTATTATAATCCTTAGATTATTTATTTGAAATTTTACGCCCCTAAATGTTCTACGGCCGGGGCAACTGCCCTCTCAGCCCCCCTAAAACCGCCTCTAAAATGTAGATATATATTTAACTAAAAAAAAGGGTAGACAAGCTCGCAAGACTAGGCCTAGACAGAAATAAAAATAATATTATTATAATGTGAAAGCAACAATAGGTCCAAAGATCAGTAAATACCATAAATCATAGGCAGCGCGCTAGCGCTGCCTAAGTAAAGAACGATGTGGGCACAATGTGTTGTTTTTTTTTCTCCATACCCTGGCACTTCGTATCGAAGGAGTCGTCGTAGAAACTTCGAAAAGGGCTCATTCGATTAGAAATTGGAGTGGCTAGTACCCTTTTTAATAGTCGAAAGTGATCAGAGGGTAACTAGCCCCCCCACGCCCATCATCCCCCCAAATACGTCCAATCAAAATTTTGAGATAGCCATTTTGTTCAGCGTAGTTGATTTCCAGATACAAAATATGTTTTTGAGCAGGACACTCCCCCACAACCCTCGGGGCAAGGGTTTTAAGTTATGCCCTGAAGGCATATAAGGTTTTTATAGAAGGCGTTGTCGTAGAAACTTCAAAAAAGGCTCATTCGATTGGAAATTCAAAGGGTTAGTGCCCTTTTTAATAGTCTAAAGTGATTGGAGGGCAACTAGCCCCACCCCCACCCCACGCCCATCATTCCCCCAAACACATCCAATCAAAATTCTGATATAGCCATTTTGTTCAGCGTAGTTGATTTCCATGTAGAAAATATCTTTTTGAGGAGGACACTCCCCCACAACCCTCGGGGCAAGGGTTTTAAGTTATGCCCTGGGGGCATATAAGGTTTTTATAGAAGGCGTTGTCGTAGAAACTTCAAAAAAGACCTAAAAGACCAAATCCTAAAAGACCTAATTTCCAGAACTTTCAACTACGTTGAACAAAATGGATATCTCAAATTTTGATTGGATGTGTTTGGGAAAATGGTGGGCGTGAGAGGTGCGTTAGTCGCTATCCAATCAAAAAAAATATCTCATCATTTTAGCCGATGCTAACTTGCAGGAGGCTCTCATTAGCCTATCTAATTTGACATCAATAATCAGGCTAGTAACTACATCTAACTTTTGATTGTATTTTACTGCATCCCCCCCCCCCTTATACTTTCACGAAAAATGTTTTCTAGACTGTGGAAAAGAAGATCAACATATTCAACAAACTGTTTAGTTTTATAATTATCGTATTTGTTTCGTTGCCATAAGTTTTTTGTGGATTAGATTCAATAATAAAAGATGTCTGACATATTGTTCTAAGAAATCAAACTTGGAGCAATTTAATTTGCCCAAAAAGGGTGAGGGCAAAGGTTTGAAAATTTCTTACTAAAAAATATTTTTTTTTGTATAATTCTACAAGGAATTACACTTTTCGTCTATAAAAGGAGCTCACACTTTTCATCTTATACTATTTAAAAGGAGCAACTATTCATCTTTTCCTCCTATGTGGTCGCCTTCGCCCTAAAACGGCCATTAGAATTGTCTGTTCAACATTTCTTGTCTTTTAAGTTTCAAACATGTTTTGTTTGGTTGATGAAAGCTCTATCAACGAACATTTGGACTCAAATAAGCTTCCTCGTCTTATCTTGTTAAGCTTGTGTCTGATTGACAGTTTGAAAGACATCAAGTCGTCTTGTCAGTCAATAATTGAAGTCAACCGCGAGGTTGTAAAGTCAGAAAATATATTGACTCCTTCAATTTGCCCGTTTAGCCAGGAAATGTCTTTTGAAGCCCTGTTAAAAACATTGTTGCTTCTCATTATCTTATAAATCTTTTCTTCTTGAGAGAAAAAGAAGAAATCTGTTTCCTATCTTAAGTAGCTTACTGTGACGCGTTCGCCAGATTCGAGTTCCCCAGATACTTCGCCCGATACGGTACTCACAAACTGAATTTAATATGTAATATTTAAAGTTTGTCATCCAAGTTGTCTGATTTTTTTTTTGCTTTTTTTTTCACGCACGCCATTTACAACGGCAGTAGGAGATACATGGATTTTCTGGTATTCAAAAACGTTTATAGGTAAACCTTAATAAGTGCTGTAGTTTAGGAAAAAAGCCGACTTAATGTAATAGTATAGGCCTTGTTTACTCTAATTTTCATGAGACGCACTTTTTCTTCTAATTTAAATTTTAATCAAGTAAATGATCCCCTGATTTCACTTTTATAAGTACAGACTCAAGGAGTACCATAAATTTAGATCGCATGGTTTGATGTTGATATGTTTATAGTTATCTCCAATGAAGAACTAGTCCCATTTAAGCTGTTACATTTTTCACTTCTATACTTACTCGAAGTTAATTGAATTTCCCCCTCGAATATCCACACCGAAAAGGTCTATCTTGTTATTATGTCTCCAGTAAAGACGTTCAGAAATGTTGACATTTCCAAATCCGAAAGCTTCTAATGGGGTGTTAACTTATTTTGCTGGTTGAAATTTCGACACCAAGGAAATATGAATTTTTAAGCTTGATTTTTAACTTAAAGTACCAAGGACACCAAAATGAAAACACATTTAGCCCTCTTAATCTATTTTAGGTCTATTCATACCTGAAAATCCGGGTTTCCTACGAGTTTTTGTTTAGCTGCTATTAGCATTTTTAGTTTGAATAAATTCGCAAAACAGTGTTGTCAATAATAAAACAACGATAAACTTCGGAGCTGAATAATATTAGCGAAAACTATTTCCTACGAATCCGACACTGTTTTTCATTTGTGAAAATTCAAATTTACAAAATCTGTTGATTGTTATATATATATTAGTGAAAATACATTTTGTGAAAAAATATGACCTCAAGTTCAGAAAGTGACTATTCTGATGTGTCAGAAAATATAAGCGCTAGATGGTATGCAAGATACCATTTCAGGATACTTGTTCCAGCTAGACCCCGACGCCGTGCCGGCGGATCGACCAAATGCCGCCGACGAGAGGCTTGGCGCCACCGAAGTGTCGTAATGCCAACGGCGCGCTGCAGGCACGCCGCCGCCGACAGAGGCGGCGGCGTTCGGTCGATTTCAAATTAATTTTGCGGCAATTCTTTATTGCGTCAACCGCAAATTCGGAGCTTTTCCTTCTTGTGTGGTTTAGTATTTCGATTTTCCTGATTAGAAATCAAGCAGGGCTTGTACTATCCCCGAATTTTCGGGTATTTCCCCGAAAATCTATGCGTCACCCCGAAAAAAAATTTGGTTCCCCGAATCCCCAAAACCACGCAATCACGGTGCCACCCCTAGCGATTTATCACCAGTGACTTTCCCTGCCAAATATTACTTGGCATACCATAATTCTTCACTACTCTCTTGTTCATTAATTTTCGTCTCTTTTGTTACTTTGCATAAAAAGAGACATATGCAATTGCCAATATTGCAATATACACAGTTCTTCATATGTTGACAAAAAACAGGATCGTCTTTATGAAATGAGTTCAAATCATTTCGAATGCAGTTTTCCAATCGCTATTTCTTACATCGTTTGTAGTCAAGAATTTTATTTTCAAGTTGAATCCCAAAAAAAACCTTCTATTATGACAAATTTAGCTATAGACTAAGCTATGTACAAGGTTTGGGAATTAAAGATTGAACTGGAAGTTACCTAAAACATATGATTCAAAATAAATTGTAAATTATTGAATATAGGAGGGGGGATAGGGGGCTATCATTTTTAAATGATAATGCCTCATTTTTTTATTGAAAGCGGGGATGCCAAAAGGTTAATTATTTTTTTCATTTAAAATGGAGACAGAAGAAAATGATATCAAATTCCCTAGGAAACCATTAAAATATTTTGATAGACCCAAGGCCCCCCATTAGGACTTGTTCATTGTCTTGGGTATTTTGCGACTTCTCATAGGCTACTGGCCTAATTTGGCTTTTGTGTGTGCTCCCTTTTAATTGTATTCTTTGAATCTTATTGAATGCCACGGCAAATCTATGACTCAGTTTTCCAATAATTTGAGGTATATCTGAGTAATTTTGACATTTTTGTTGTTGTCTTTGTACCCCCTTACTCATACCCTCAATTTTTTTCAAGGAACACAAAGCTTTTTAACGTTATTTTGCATGTTTGTTTGAACCATATAGTGACCTAATTAATTATTTAGTAACTTATTTTTCTAATGAAAGCTGAGACAGAATCCTATGAATGTGGTATCCAGAGGGGGGGGGGAGGGAAGTATTACATTTAAATGATAATATCTCGAATTTTTTTTTATTGAAAGCAGGGATCCCCAATTTTTTTTTTCTAATTTAAAGCAGAGACGGTATTTTATCAAGGTGGTATCCAGAGAGGGGGGGAGTAGTGGGCTATAATATTTAAATCATAATACCTCGATTTTTTTTTAAAGAAGGGGTGCCAATAAGTTAAATATTTTTGTTATTTAAAGCACAGACAGTATCCTATCAAGATAGTATAGAAGAGGGGGGGGGGCACAGGGAGCTATTATATTTAAGTGATAGTACCTTGATAGTACCTGTTTTTAATACAAGATATCTTTTTAAGAATTTAAAAGAGCACAAAAAAAAAACAATCAATATCAAAGTCACCCATTTCAACTGTTTTAAATGTGATAGGCAAAGGGCATTATAAAAAAAATTAAGCTTCTAAGTTCAAAGCTATATTCAAAGTTTTCTGATTAGCATAATTTAATATTAAGATAGTCTGGCCTAAAAAATAAGACACACGTATAGTCAGAACTCCATTGCAAATCCATATATAGCTAAATTTATAAAGACTCCCCCCCCTCCCTCCCTCCATAATGGTGAAAAATATACCCTGAATTATAAATCAACACCATATTTTTGGTACGTATATAGCCTAGACTGCAGTTTTCAACAAAATTTAGCGTTTCAGCACAATTCAAATAATGAGTATTTTTCATGCTCTTTTATAATTAAATAATCACTTTACAGGGACAATTAATTTTGAGCCATGAAGGGGCTAGAAGACTCAGAACAGCCCATAGAAACTTAGTAACCCTATGCTCAAAAATTTGCTTCTTTAAATAACTGGCTAAGGAGAAAAATAGGTCATATGTAGCTGACTAATGATTGAAGCTGACTTAGGCTATATATTCCCATATTAGGGGAGGGGGGGGGGAGTAAAGCATAGGCTCGTGGTATCAACTTCAAAGTCTAATAACCATAATAATTTATTTATTATGAAGTAACTAAGCAAGAGTCTTTTATTCAGGCTCATCACTAAACAAAATATAACCCAATTGTGCTGATGATCTGTATCTGGTAATTATGTCAGTGATTCCAATCCTCAAAATGTAAATGGGGCAAAAATAACCAGTTAGCCATGATAAAATAAAAAGTAGCAAAATAGAAATAAGAAGGTATTTTTCAAAGTCTAACTGAGGCAACTGCTCCCCCCTCACATAATTTGCACCCCAAAATTATGTGGCCTAATGCTGAATTAGAATAAACAGTGTACAATGGCAAGTACAAACAATACAATAATATATTGTATACGATTCATAATACAATAATATATATTACATAATAACAATGACAGATAATGATCTAATAGTATTGATTTATTTAATCAACATTTGTCATTCAGAGAAGCCATGACTCTCTAATTTTGTTCTTAATATAATTCCTGTTTTGTTCCACTAAATTTCTTTTGGTACTGTTCTAATATATGGGCAACATGCAAGAATGCAACTTGAGAAAAGCCAAGAACAGATAACATTACCCAGTAATTTCCTATCTTATGCTCTATAAACAAGGGGTTTCTCACTCCAGGAACTATATTCAAGCTTTAGTTTTTTGGGGTTTAGGAGGAAAAAAGGTACCTAGGTTAGTTTAAGTTATGTATTTATTATATGCTATGCTTTACCCCCACCCTCCTAATGTGCATATATACAGCCAAAATTTGTTTCTAAACTATTATATTTTTATCCTATTTTGTTTTATTTCACTAGCATTAACCAAACTTCACTTCTCGCATGTTCCCCAGATATTAGAACAGTACCTTTTTTTCCTGCATTGCTTTAGTATAACAGTGTGACATCCTTTTCACTAATAAATACCCATAATTTTTTGAACGCCTATAGGATATATGTTCTGAAAATTCAATCGATTATTATTATTGTTGCTGGTCTGCCTGTGAGTATTTGATGTTCATATGTTAGTCCTAAAACTCAGCTGCCCTTGCCTGAGACTATAGGCAGGCAGACCTTATGTCACTTGTTCACCTGCAAATCCAGGCAACTTGTTGGGTCAACGAATTTTGAATGAATTTTGTGTTAGTGTAACTGTCTGAGCTTATAAACTGGGTTGCCTGTCTAAGACTTTAGGCAGGTAGACCCTATGCCACTTGTTTGCACACAAGGCCAGGCAACTTTTCAGTCAACCAATTTTCAATTAATTCTGTTTTAGTGTAACTGTCTTGGCTTATAGATTGGGTTTTCTGACTGAGGACTGCAAGTCCAGGTGACTTAGTGGTCATGTTAATCCTAAAACTTGGTCAAAATGCCTTAGACTCTAGGTGGACAGGCCTACTTGGAAAGTCTACTTGAATTACAATAGAGATGACTAAGATTTTTGGGCTGACTCACAACAGACAATGTCTATGGAACTTGCTGATGAAGAAGCATCCTAAGCCTAATTTTCCTGGCCACATAAATTCTCAAGGTTGACTAAGTTTTAGGATTGATATGTGACCACCAAGTTGCCTGAACTGCAATTGGAACTATGAAAAGCCATCTGTATGACTTTGTTGTTTTTCTCTATGTATCAGTGGGGTAATGTAATTTCTTTTGTATGACATTTTAGTGGATCATATATTAAATAAGAAAACCAAAAAGCATTCTGTATAACTTTATTCATGTTTCTCTATAATAATTTGATGTTTAAAAAGTCATAGAGAAGACTTTATATCATTCTCCATGTTTAAAGGAAACACAATAGGCTATTGCCTATTGTTTTGATTTTATAGTGCTTTGTATATAAGAGTAAATGACAATATTTGTTGCTTAGAGTATAAAGAACCAATGACTTTAATAGACCTAGTCAAACAGTGCTCACCCAAGTAGGCTAATTTGTATTTCTAATATAAAAAAAGAATAAAAGGTATATGCTACTATTATATAGTAACTATGAGGTAGATTTATATCAAAATATTCAAGCAAATCACACAGCCTACTAGGTGTCTTACCTTAGCCTACATAAGGTAGGCTATCAGTGGAAGTCATTAGGTCTGCAAAACTACCAATAGGGTAGCCTATATATTGATACTTTCTTTTAGAATCATTAATGTTTACCTTTACACTGCTTCATGGTTAAAAGATCCTGGAATGCCAAAAATCCTAGTAACATCAAGACTAGGCCTAGTCTAGCCAAGCTCTTATCAAGAAGCATTCCTTAAAAGTATTTTTCAAAGAAAAGAGCTTTGCTGAACTAGGTTCCGATTTCTGTTTTACCAGAACATACAAGAAAACGACACTTTCTAAGGCTATATGCTGATTTATTTTTTTTTGGTCATTTTCTGCTGTTTAACAGCACACGTTCTTTATTTTTGAAATTGGCCACGAACTTGCGTATTGGAATACATTATGTGAACAGGCGATCTTTCTCCTTAAAAAATGAATTATCGGTTTTTCACACTAATTTAAGACGTATATGGCTGTGTAAGTTTGCAATTGACCAATTTAATGAATTAGTTTTCATTTTAGGTGTCCTTGGTACTTTAAGGTTCGTTTCAGTGGGAACGCTCTAACATTCAGTCATTTTGAATATTAATCCAAAGAATTATGCCAGGTTATTGAAACTTTGGCGTTGTCGGTTATTTAGTTCCAGAGGACAAAAAAAAAAAAAAAGTCAGACACATCTTTTTTTAATCTCACTTTTTTTTTTTTTTTTTTTTTTGTGGGTCTTAAAATTTTTCATTAGACATGAGATCTTGCCGTCACTTTTGGCAGAGTACACTCAAATGAAAAGACATACACACACACACACACACACATATATATATATATATATATATATATATATATATATATATATATATATATATATATATATATATATATATATATATATATATATATATATATATAGATATATATATATATATATATATATATATATATATATATATATATATATATATATATATAATATATATATATATATATATAATATATATATATATATATATATATATATATATATATATGTATATATATATATATATATAATATATATATATATATATATATATATAATATATATATATATATGCATAATATATATGTATATACATATGTTGCATATATATATATATATATATATATATATATTATATATATATATATATATATATATATATATATATATATATATATATATATATATATATATATATATGCATAATATATATGTATATACATATGTTGCATATATATATATATATATATATATATATTATATATATATATATATATATATATATATATATATATATATATATATATTATATATATATATATACATATATATATATATATATATATATATATATATATATATATATATATATATATATATGTATATATATATATATATATATATATATATATATATATATATATATATATATAATATATATATATATATATATATATAAAAGGAAAATTAAACAAGCAAACTTGCCCACTCGTGCTCTAGAATTGCTGGTTTTGTTTTTTGCCGGCTAATAAGTGTCTCAACAGCTAGATTTGGGTCCGCTAGGTTGAAGCGCCGAATCAGAAAACTATTTTTTGTCCAAGGTGGCAAATTTAGTAGGTACTTGGCAAGACGGAAAAATAAAGAGCGGATTTTAGACTTTTCACGGTTTGCCAATAATTTCCAGAAAGGGGTCACATATAATATATGTGGCTGAGCGGCAGCGTTGTAAATACCTGCCAGTAGTGGACGGTTAAATCTCAGAGTGGATTTAACGATCAAAGCATAGGAGTTGGAAATCCGCCGTTAAAGATGTGAGATCAGGAGGGAGCGGGTATGCTGTAATGAGGTACCTATTGGCAGCCTCAGATATACTATTTTATCAACTGGTTTTACTGAGCAATCACCTAGTGTGACATTAGTAGGACGGCCATTCTTCTAATTGTAAAGCAAGACTTCCGACTTTTGGGAGTTAAATCTCAGACCGACTTTTTTGTAATTGGACTGCAGACATGAGAATATTTCTGAAAGGCGGTTAAGGGTCCGGCTGAGATTCAGCGTGTCATCAGCATAGCATACTAGGGAGATGTCAATGGAACTGAGAATGCATGATGAAGGACAGCTGTCTTGAGGCTCAATAATGTAGTTGTTGAAGAAATTGGGGGATAAAACTGCCCCCTGACGGGCACCTTTACGGACTGGTGTCAAAGCTGACCGTGGGGCTGGCGGAAGGCCTTTATCGGGAGGGAGCTTGAGTCGCACGCGAAGGCGAGAGTAAAGATCACGGAAAGCCCGAATAATATTTGAGGTCACTCCTCTTTTAGCTGAGTTTAGCAACATAAGCGCATGAATCACTGAATCAAACGCTCTTTGCAGGTCTAAGCCACCGATCGCTAGGCTTTCTCCTGATTTGTGTGCATCCAGGAGTGTATATGCAACGACATGCTGCGCTTCAGCACAACCAATACCGCGTTGGAAACCGAACTGTCTTGGAGGACTGCAACACAGTTTCTCAAACTCATCTACGAATAAAAGTTCAAATAACTTGCAAAGAGAAGTAGCAATCGTGATTGGACGGAAAGAGGAGCATTGCATGGTAGTTTTCCCTTTTTTAGGACCTGGCGTAAGATCTCCAATTGAGAAAGTGGTTGGGACAAGACCCTGAATGAGGATAATCTGCATCAGGAGCGTTACGTGACTAATGAGAGCGGGCCCACCACTTTTTAGATGGAGTGCGCTGATTTCATCAATCCCGAAAGATTGTTTAGGTTTTAGGCGAGAGATGGCTCTGCATACAGCTCCCTCTGTTACAACATAATCACCCTGAGGACAACTATCTAAGAAGTCGTCCAACTCAGCTTCGTATCTTTTGTTGAGGGCTGGGTCAGGCGGCGAAAATTCTGACCCATAGTACGCGTACTATTCAGAATCAGGGATAGCAGATGCAGACAAAGACTCATCTCTTTTAGAGGACAGAAAACGCCAAAGGAGAGAAGGATTAATTTTGGCCCTTGTAGATTCGATATCAATCATCTTTTTTCTGTGAGCTTTTAGCTCCTTCGCGAGTTTTCTTTTTGTGAGCAGGCTGATTGAATTGACTACCCCGGAACGGGGTCGTCCACAAGAAATCCAAAGTTGAAGCCAAAATTTAGACTTAGAATGGGTATCCACTAAATCTAGATTTTCAGACCAGCCAGGAAGGGTAGGATGACGGGGTCTACTTAGAGGGACCGCAGCTTTTTTCAGCACAGCGAAGGGCATGGCCAATTTCTGCGCAATAAATATCGACTGATAGTAGTGTTTCCTCCTTTGAAAGAGCAGTTAATCTAGAGAGAAGATGGAAAGGGACACGGATCTGACAAAGGACTCTGGCGGCTTCTTCATGAAATAAAACACGGTTAATTTTACGTCAATCACGGCAAGACATAGGAGGTGTTTTCGAAGTTGTTTGCGTTTGTATATCTGAGCTATGGCAAGGAATCTCGGCTGAGAACTGTATTGGTAAGTGATCAGATAGCTGAAAATCAAGCACAACCTTGACAGGCGAAATCCTGAGATTTGCAGACGCAACGACGTGATCGAGATCTGATGTAGACATTGTTGTGTGTACGTCTGTAAAATTTAAATCTTTGCACTTGAGATCAAACTGGTCTCCAAAATACTAAGCAACAACATAGAACGTAAAGACCTAGATAAGAGCGGTTCATTCAAATCGCAATTGAAGTCACCAACTAATATGCATTGAAGGCTTAAGGATCTAATACGGTTAATACACTGGCCGAGTTTATCACTAGAATAAGTAAAAGCACGGTCCGAACGCTCATCATGGTAATTTGTAGGCAAATATACATTAATAAAACACAGCCCTCAACACATATCGCTAGAAAATTATCATTGTCTTCAAATACAGTAGATCTTAGAGTCGAACTAACGAAAGTGGCAATACCACCGGAAGGTCGCCCTTTTCTACTTAGCTGTTTCGCTGAAACTGAATAAACCGATACTGAACTATTAAAACTAAGAATACTTTTACTGCGGCTTGTGACGAAATGTTCTTGTAAACAGACAACTTCATTTTGCTCAAATACAACATCTAAGATCGGAATTTTATTCGCGAACAAGCCATTAATGTTCCACGATAAGCATTTAACTGCAGAAGCTTCAGATGTCATTTCTTTTGTGGATTACTGTTTGAGGGACATTTTACACTGTAACACGTGTGACTGCCGATTTTGCATTCAACGCAGAATGTCGGCTGTCTGCATGGTTCATCTCGCGTAGAACGATGTTCATTTGAGGCACATCTAGAGCATACAGGTTCAGCCGTACACTGGGAAGTCATAATAGTGTCAAAATACACTTTGAAAGAACGGGATTTTCCGCATTGTTCAGTCTTCGTACTATTCGGGATTAGATTTTTTAGTCCTTCACAGTTTATATCCTCAGGGACATTTCGAAGCACAGCTATGTGCAGGGGTTCTCGAACAGCAATTTTGAGATCGGGCTTGGAAGATTTCGCTTTCTCAACGATTTTCGCTGCTGCAGCTTTCAACCTGACCACAAGCTTCCATTCGTTTGCAGATTTGCGAAGTTCGCTAATGTCATTTGCATTTTCACAGAAACTGTCTATGAAAGATTTCCGGTCATTTGGGCCATTGAGTTCCTTGGGGGGATTTTTCAAGACAACAGAATAGGAAGGAACTTTGGGCTTGGACGTTTCAGGTGCACTACGACTGCTTGTGAAAATACTGACGGCTGGAGCGGACTGGGTAGCCAAAAAACTATCAAGCTTCCGAGAGAGTTTATTTACTTTGGCAGTAACTGTTGCATTCACCGCATCTCCGATGACTGGAACCGAGCAGGGGTTAAATATGACAAATTTTGGCATGCTGATATTATTTTTCGCAGCTGCTACTAGAAGTTTGCACATTTCAATGATATTGTCTTCATCTTTAGAATAGGTCACAAGACGATTCGTAATATTCAACCCAGTATGAAGGATTCGCTTTGCCTTTATAACATCTTCATGCATAGAAAGCAACACACGCTTTTACGATACAGTCCAATTTTATTCCATCTGTAAGTGCTCTCGTAACACAATTCAGTAACGGATTCAAAATAATTTTTTCACTTTCAGCCATCGTAAGTCCAAACGTAATCAAATCTCAATGTAGAGTCTCAAAACAAAGACCTACCCGCAAGGGGGGATTTTTTAAGTCCCCCCACTTTCCAATAAACGCCTTCTAATTATCCAATGAAATAATCCAATCCAAATGAAATAGTACAAATAGTACAATCACACAGCCTGACAGTCAATATAACCAAAAACCGGTTTTTCAACTGATAATCCTCTCAGAAAATAAGAGGTGGTAACTGCATGAATATGCAGTTAACATATATATATATATATATATATATATATATATATATATATATATATATATATATATATATAGCCTCTCTTCATCCATGCCATCATTGTATACAAGGCGACCTAGCATAAAATATGCTGTGAAGAAAGCGTAGGGTAAAATCAAATACTTATTTCTTTAGCCAAAGAAGGCAAAAAAAGCCTCGCTTTTGAAAAATCATCACATCCAGTAAATCCTTTAAAAAGGTCCTAGTAAAAAGTTTCTTGCTATGCCCTACTACAAACTTCCAGCAGCTCAGCACAGCCTTACGCCACTGTCCCTGTGCTGGCTTTTTAGCTAAATTATTTTAGGAATAAGCTCTTGGCGCATCCTTAGGACATGTCCACACCACCTCAAATACTCTTTCATAATACATATATTGAGGTAGTTCGAATGACTTTCTTTATAAGTTTAGCACCTCATAACTACCTGCATCTGTTGGATTTAAAATTAGCTGCTTTCAGAAAAACTGACTAAGATGAAATAACTTTTCCCATGTGCCATGCCTCAAAGCGCGATTGAACAACCAAAAGCCTTTTCTTGATATCATGTTCCAGATTTCATTTAACTTGGTGCCAAAAATGTATTCGATATTAAATTAAGTTAAATAGACTAACCTATGTACTGATAGCATACATCAGTTCTCGATCTAAACTACGTGCAAGCTAAGAAGCTTAAATTTTGCTTAACCCCTTGAAAAAAGTCATTCTATGTTTGATGTATTTTAATTCCGAAGGTCAGATAGTTTCCTCAGGTGGCCAAGTCTTAAATTGATTTATGGTAATGAGAATCTTTTATTTTTAGCTGCTACCTTCTTGTAATTAGAATAACTGTCTTTTCGTAATGCTGTCCGTTCTTGGTCAAAGGTGTTAGAAACCGAAACGAGTAGAAGCTCATTCCGAATTTGTGGGGAAGGGAGCAGCCAACGTCCTTTAGCATTAAATTACCAATTCTAAAGCTTCCAATCACGGCTCCTGCCTTCACACCTCATATAGTTGATTCTTCCTGGAATGACTTTCTTATGCGTCTGGCTTGGTTTTGATTCCTCGCCTTCTGGTTGCAGCAAAAAAAACACTTCCTAGCCTAAGTGATGAAAAAGTTTATTTTTGCGCTAAAGTAAGTGGAATCGAATCAGTTCCTGCCTCCTTGGGCTTTTTCTGGCGACGCTGTTGATCAGCAATCTGTTTTGGTGAGAGATTATTGATTTAGTGAGCGACATTTCCGATCATTTCCCTGTTTACTCTAGATACTGTTTTGATAAACTGACTATTGAGAGGACTTGTGAGTCTGGTAAGAGGCCTTTTAGGTTTGGTGAAGTGGAATTGATGCTTCTTAGGTCAAGATTGGCAGAAATTTCTTGGGGTGGTTTTGAGAGTGATTCTGATTTTTGTAATTTATTTGATACTTTTTATGAGTCTATTAAAGACGCTGTTCTTGATATTTGTTCTGTTTCACCTTCTAATCGTAAGTCTAAGAATGCTTTTCCTCTAAATCCTTGGATGACCCCTGGTCTCCTTAGGAGTTGTAGGAGAAAAAATAATCTCTGGAGGGCCTTTAAGTCTGCTAGCCCTTCAATGAAAGCTATTTGCTTTCAGCGGTTTAAAATTTATAGGAATTTTTATAATTCTGTGTGTCGAAAGGCCAAGTCCCAGTATTATTTTAATTGTTTTTCAGATTGTGGTAAAGATATACGAAAAACTTGGCAGGTTATAAATTCTGTGCTTAGGCCCTCTTTTCAGTCTCCATCAACCCCTTCTTTTTTGGATCTCGATGGCAAAATCATCGAAGGTGAACTGAATGTTCAAGATGCATTTACTTGATATTTTGCGAATATTGGTAAAAGGACCGCTTCGGCTGTTGGTTCTTCTCCTTCAGGATCCGACTTCAGGTCTTATCTTGGGCCACCTTGTATGAAGTCAATGTTTTTGGAACCAGCGACGGAGAAAGAAATAGCTAAAATTGTTATGGGATTGAAAAATTGTTCGTCGTCTGGCCCTGATAATATTCCTACTATAGTAATTAAGTTCATACTTCCTTCCATTATTTATCCCTTAACAAAACTTATTAACCTCTCCTTTCAGCATGGTATTTTCCCGAGTAGTCTCAAGCGTGCTCGAGTCATCATATTATATAAGGGGGGACACGAAATGATCCAGCCAACTATCGGCCAATTTCTTTGTTGTCTGTGTTTAGCAAAATATTTGAGAAGGCGATGCTTTCTCGTCTTAATAATTTTCTTACTTCTAAAGATTTTTTCACAATTTTCAATTTGGTTTTCGAGCAAATCATTCGACTGAGCATGCTTGTGCAGTTTTACTGAATTATCTTCACTCTGCCATAGATTCCCATTTGATTCCTGCTGCTTTGTTTCTGGATGTTCGTAAAGCCTTTGATTCTTTAACCCACAGTGTTCTTCTATTTAAACTTTCTCATTTTGGCGTAAGAGGTAGTGCCTTTTATTGGTTCAAGTCTTTCTTGTCTGGTAGAATAATTTCTGTTGATCCACTTTTTCGCTCACCATCAAGTGTTGACCAGGGGGTCCCTCAAGGGTCAGTTTTAGGGCCGGCACTGTTTTTAGTTTATATAAATGACCTAATTTTTGCAGTTAGAAATAAAAATCCTCTTTATTGCTGTCGTCTATGTCATCCAACAGTCTCCCTTACCCACAACTATAGTTTGCATACCTCGGATTCTCTTGTTACTTTTGCCGATGATACCACCCTTATTACTTCTGGGAGAACAGAGGATGAGGTTCGTACAAAGTTAGTGGACCTCTTTGAGAGAGTTTCAATTTGGTTTGATGCTAACTCTCTTGCCTTAAATGTTTCTAAAACTAGTTTTTTAGTTTTTTCTCGTATATCCCAGGCTTGTCCTCAATTATCTGAAATTCATATATCCAAAGGCTTTATTAGTAGACCAAAGGATGGCCATGTCCGTTTCCTAGGTATCCTCCTAGATGAAAATTTATCTTTTAAACACCATATTGATTTGATTCAAATGAAGGTATGCAGAAACCTCGGTATTCTAAGAAAACTAAAACATATCTTTCCAGGGCCAATTCTAAGAATCCTATTTCATAGCTTAATTCATTCTTATGTTTCCTATTGTTCAGTCATATGGATGTCTACTTTCCCTTCTTTTCTCAAACCGCTTTCGAATACTTATGATAAAGCTATAAATCTTATCCAGGATGTAAATCGTTCGGCAACTAAACCGTTACTTGATATTAAAAAACTTTATATTCTTTCCTGTGCGTCTTTCGCTTTTCTTCAGCTCCATGGTGATATTCCTAGGTCCCTTAGATTTACGTCTTCTTTTGTATCTGATCGGTCAAATTATCAACTCCGTAGTTATATCCAAATTCCCCCTACACCAACAATAAGATCCGATTTTAATCCTCTTGTTGCGTGTCATTTGACATGGAACACCCTTCCCGATTCGGCTCGAGAATGCCACTCGTTTGGCACCTTCAAAAGACTAGTAAAAAAATATTTGTTTTCATGTGATTAATTTTCTTTACTTTTGCCTGCTGCCAATAGTTTTTTTCATTTAATTTTTTTTTTTTTTTTTTTTTTTTTTTTTAATTATTTTTTTTTTATAGATGTTGTGATTCACTGTAGTTTGATAAAGCTGATTTAGTGAACTCTCCTTATTTTTTCTTTTTTTTTTCTTTTCGTTTTATTAAGCAAATGCTTTACATGTTAAAAGTTCAAATGCTTATGTTTATATGTTTAAATATTAATGTTATGTTTATATTGTTTAAATCTTAAGCGTTTAAATGTTTAATGTTTATTTGATCTTTTCATAATCCCCCTCCTACAGGCCATGGAGCCTTTGTGGGGATTTGTAGATTGTTATGTAATTATTTTACTGGTATATGGAAAATAAATCTATCTATCTATCTATCTAAAAAAAAAAATCGTGTTCTAGTGACCAACAAAGTTTGCTGATCAGCAGAGTGCACTCAAACTATCCAGAGTTGAAATCGTTCCCAGTGTTCAGTAGTGTTTATGCAATAATTTTGGTTATTCAATAAAAATTATAATTATTTAATTGTATCCCAAAGTGCTTATTGAAACATATTGCAATCATTATTTTCTTCTTGTGCATTAAAGTTCTATAAAATACAATTTGTAATTTTGCAGACGGGATCTTGGTATATTTATCTATCCTGATTAACAAATAATATTTTTTGTTAGTTTAAAAGGCTCTAAGTTTGTTTTCTTTTTTACAAGAATCTATATTTTTAGAATTAGTTCAATAGAGCAAAGTAATTGTGCTTGCTCAATGAGTTGCTGCCATTAATTGCAATAAGATCTATTGAATGCAAAGGTTGTTTTTCAAACTTTCTGAACAATTTGAGCGAGGAATTAAAAAAATAACAATTTTGGGAGAAATTTATCTTGTTCATACAGCTGTAGAAGAGAAAAACAGTTTCTTTGTTATTGAGGTTGTTACATTTATAATCTTAATATTCTACCTAAAGTAAGACACAGGAAGGCACTTTCTTTTGAAGTATCTGCCTCTTTCTTCTCGAATGAACATTGACATTTGAGAACACGGGAAACCTTTGCTTTTTAAAACTGAAACTTACAGCATTTTATTCAACTGTGAAAATATAAGAACAGCCCTATAAATCGTGAACATGACCAGAGTAATTATGATTTTAATAAAAAATATTAAAGTAATGTTCACATGACCTTGAAAGTATTGTTGTTTATTTTCAACAACAATAGAAAATTGTGTTTTTGCAGAACTTATTGCAGATCTACGGTTGTTGATAAACTAATTTGATCTCGCGATTGCTTATCTACATTTCAAACAGTTCGTGGTAACGAACTGTAAGTAAGGAGCGACCCGGCTCAATGGTAACCGAAACTCTAGAAAACGGATTTTTGATACCAATTGATACATCAAAAGAATCAGATTTTCATGCTGAATTCAAATACATAAATTTCATCAAGTTTAGTCCTACCCATCAACAGTTACGCGCCTGAGAAAATTCGGCTGATTTTCGAAAAAAGGGGTAAAGACCCTCTAAAAGTTATAGAATCCTAATGAAAATAACACCATCACATTCAGCGTATCAGAGAACCCTACTGTAGAGGTTTCAAGCTCCTATCTACAAAAATGTAGAATTTTGGATTTTTTGCCAGAAGAAAGATCACGGATGCGTGTTTAATTGTTTTTTTGTTTGTTTTTTCTTTCCCCGGGGGTGATAGTATCGACCCAGTGGTCCTAGAATATTGTGAGAAGACTCATTGGAACGGAAATTAAAATTTCTAGTGCCCATTTTAAGTTACCAAAAAAATGGAGGGCAACTAGGCCCCCTCCCACGCTCATTTTTTTCCCAAAGTCACCTGATCAAAATTTTGAGATAGTCATTTTGTTCAGCATGGTTGAAAATATGATAAGTATGTCCTTTAAGATGACTTAATCCCCCGAAGTCCCCGGGGGAGGGCTGAAAGTTATGAACTTTACCCAATGTTAACATATAGTATTGGTTATTAGGAAGTATACAGACGTTTTCAAAGGGGATTTTTTCTGGTAGTAGGGGGCTGGTTGGGTCGGGGGTTACTTGGGAAGATCTTTTCATGAAGGAAGTTTTCATGGGGTAAGGGACATTGCTATGAAGGGGTTGCCGGATTTCCCAGCATTATTTAAAAATAAGATCAGAAATTAAATATAAAAAAAAACAAGTTTTCCAACTGAAAATAAGGAGTAACATCAAAACTTAAAACGAACAGAAAATATTACGTATATGATTGGGTTCACCCTCTAGTCAATACCTCGCTCTTTAAGCCAAAGATTTTTTAGTACTTTCATAAGAGCTATTTATTCTAAATAACGGCCTTTGTGATTAAGGGGTCATTTTTAAAGAATTGGAACGAAATTCGAACTTTAGCTTAAAGAGCGAGGTATTGACTAGGGGGCGAGCCCCCTAATATACGTATTAAAAACATATGAATATAGAAAATCGTTACGTAAGTTAATTCATAAGTTGCGTATGTTTATTACTAATAAAAACGTTGGTAAATAAAATTAAACAAGTTTCGAGAAAGCCATTTAACCAAATAAAAGTAGAATTAATATGCAAGTTTTGTTTTAATTATTCATGTACGGTGAGCCAAAATCAAAACCTGCATTAATTCAAAAACGTTCAAAAATTAAATAAAAAAAAACAAGTTTTTTTAACAGAAAGTAAGGAACGACGTTAAAACTTAAAACGAACAGAAATTATTCTGTATATGAAAGGGGCTGTCCCCTCCTCAACGCCTCGCTCTTTACGCTAAAGTTTTTTATTGTTTAAAAAAATAGAGTTGTGAGAAAGTCAAACTTTAGCGTAAAGAGCGAGGCGTTGAGGAGGGGACAGCCCCTTTCATATACGGAATAATTTCTGTTCGTTTTAAGTTTTAACGTCGTTCCTTACTTTCTGTTAAAAAAACTTGTTTTTTTTTATTTAGTTTTATAAAAGCTCTTGGTGAACAATTGCGTTTTCCTATTATACAAGTTGTGCACGTGAAAGCAACGCCATGCTTCTAAAATTTTACTTTGTCCCAGTAGAAGCAGCCGGGATCCCACTTGCATTGCTCTTTGTGGATCTTTTGCGATAAGCAAATTTTCTTCTTTCATTTTTAAAGCTGGGTAAAGCTATGCCCTTTGTGGTGTTACAAAATTTGCCTTAAGTGGCGTCAAATCACGGAAATTGAGGGGAGGGGTAAAGTGTGTTTCTTATAATCTAGGGGGAGGGCCAATTGTTTCAAGGTTTTCAGTGAAAATACAAAAGAAAGCCATTTTAAATGAAAATAACAAAAACTGTTGTTTTTTTCAAATCTAGGTTTGTAACAAATCTTGGAGGAGGGCAGTTCCTCTCCCCCTATTTTTCAACTGATGCCAGTGTCCGCATTTATTATTTTCATTTTGTTCATTCGCAATCCACGGTTGAAAGTAACGAGCCCCTTATTTTTTCTTGGTTGTACCACATGTTGCTCGGATATGGGCCACTTGGCGATGAGGATTTTTACAGCTGACACCGGCTGTTATTAGAGGGTGAGGTCCGGTTTTGGAAATGCGCCTTCCAACTTGTTCAAAATTCGATGAAGAAATGTTAAAGTAGGGATACAGGTTGTCTTAACCCGACTCTAATTCTCTAGCTTTATCGTGAAAGTGGGCCAAAAAAAGGAAAACGATTCTTGTAGAAAGGAGAGAACTCTTATGATTTTTAATAGATGAATAAAAAAATAGTATCAAATATGTAGAAAAAAAAATCGTTCATCAATTTTTTACTATAGAAGTAAAATAATAAATATAATTGAAAAATCATGTAAAAAATTGAGAATAAAAAACAAAGCATATTTTGAATGTATTCTCTTTTATAACGTCAATAAATCCAGAATTGGCGAGACTCCAAAGAATGAATATCATTAAATATTAAACAGTTAATCTGTTTTCATTACTTTTTTGGTGATCTTGGTTATTTCAGTGGTTTCTTCTTCTTTTTTTTTCGGTTAATATTATGACAAACAAAAGCCACTGCTCAAAACGCAAATTATTTTCTGTACAGCTGAAATGACATTCTGGCCTTTAGAAGGCTTAGGCCCTCCTCCTGTTTATGATAATTTATGAAATATTCATTTAAAGTTATGCTGTTTATTGTCTCATTTATTCACTGATAGTGATTTCTCTTCGTTTAGAGTTTGATATTTTAATTATGCTCGTCTTTGGCTTAATGGAGCTCTTTACTTTTATACGATAAACTTGTTTTTTAAATTAAAAGCCGCAAGAAATATCGCCAATCAGTCTAGAGGTTCTGCACAGAAGTTCTCCAGTAAAGGTTTCTTAATTTGAATAGAGATTAAAGCTAAGCTTGAGTCCCCCTTCCCTTGTCGTTTTTTAATCTTCAGTCTATAGTTGCTGCTTGAGTAATTTTTTATAAACCGTAGGCTATATGATCTTAGGTAAAAGGAGTAACTACAATAAGTAATTTGTCTTTAAGCTTATATATCTATGCCCTAATAAAATCATATCATAACTTGCATAATCTGACAATAACTCACATCGTATAATAATAATAAACTCATATAATTTTATTTTTATTATTTTTACGCTTCAAAAGATGATTAGAGTACCCTTTTTTGCAGTTTGACAAATTGACATCCCCCCGCCGAGTGACCACACAGAGAGAATGTTTGACCCCCCTTCAAAAGTGTTTATAAGTTTTTTTGTTCTTTCTTATTTTGAAACGGAGGTACTGCTTTCCCTTTTGAATCTGACGTCACACCTTTTGTAAATATTTCATCATTTTTACTATATACACTATATATATATATATATATATATATATATATATATATATATATATATATATATATATATATATATATATATATATATATGTGTGTGTGTGTATATATATATATATATATATATATATATATATATATATATATATATATATATATATATATATATTATATATATATATATATATATATATATATATATATATATATATATATATATATATATATATATAAATATATATATATATATATATATATATATATATATATATATATATATATATATATATATATATATATATATATAATATATATATATATATATATGTGTGTGTGTGTGTGTGTGTGTGTGTATATATATATATATATATATATATATATATATATATATATATATATATATATATTATATATATATATATATATATATATATATATATATATATATATATATATATATATATATATATATATATATATATATATATATATATTCAAGTTTATATCAGATGGATTTATTTTTGTTTTATTCTGATGGAACAAGCCCGGTCTTTTGGTTTTAGAAACATGGGTAGTTAGCCGGCTCTTATAAAAACTGTCTCTGGAAAAGGGTCTTTTCTTATGGTCTGCAGCTCTTCGCCTGCGTAGCCGCTGGAAAAACCGGTGGTCCAGAGGTGTTTGTGAATTCATTGTGTGTGTATGATTGTACCAAGATTGAATTTTAAATGGTGTCAGTTTTGCCAAGATTTCCAATAAATGGTTCATCATGTACCTCCCCCGGGATTACAGCTTTGAATTTAAAATGTGAAAAGGAAACGGATAACGATTGCCCGTCTCAGGTTTTCTTTGAATTTCGTAAAAGTTTTTCTTTTAGATAGAAAGCTTCTTCTGAACTTACTGTTAATTTTTGTTTCTTTGCGTGGTACTTACGTTTTAGTGTATGCAGCCTTTCTGCTAAATCTGAATATTCCGATTGATTTTCCAATTTTTTGCAACAAAAAAAATTAATTTAAAATTTGCCAAGAGATTAGAACATTTTTATTTTTTTATCATGTTTCAATTCTTCTCAGGGGCTCTGTCTATGGGCCCCTTATGCTTGAATTTTAGAAAAATGGAGTAGCCTATCTCTGGTCACAATATACACCTCTGTGTCCAGGACTGCTAAGAAATGACATCAGGTCATTTGTTCCAAATACACCCAAATTCCTACTATTCTCTAGAAGCTTATGGATCACATTTTGATTTTTACTGGCTACTGAAAATAGCTCTAATTTTCCCGTACTTTGACAAAATTATCTAAATTATTGAGAAATAATCAAGCCTATTAAATTAAAAGCTGCTAGAACAGAAATCAAAAATTGTTTGTTAGAAAACCCAAAACAATTTTGACTTCCATCTAACCTTTATCTAAGGATGCTGGGCAATCTGAAAGAATTAATTAAAGTCTGTGTCGATAATTATGAGCAAAGGCTTTAACAAGTTCCATCTTTAGGTTATAATGGTTCAAAACCTTTGTTCAATTTTAGTGATATTACATCTAATGGTGAGCAGGAGCCCCAATCGAGGGGGCGATTATCTTATCCAGCCCCCTAGATTTAAAGAAAATATCTTTTTTTGTATTTTCCTTGGGAAATATCGGTAAGCCCCTAAGAGTTTGAAAAATATTTTTATTGTATCTTCTTTTAAATAAAAGAAAAAAAAATCAGTGACATCCCCCCTATATTTTCGTACTGCTGGTACCACTGCTGGTAAATTTTCGAAATTGTTTGGAATTTCTTTTTACTGTTCCAGTGAAAAAGAAAGGTAACAAGGAAGATTTGAGACACTCACCTTACGATACATTACTAGTTTTCAGCTCAATATATGCCTAATTACTGGGTGTACCGGATTTAAAATAGTTTTTAGTTATAACTTTTATCTTTCAGCCCGGAAAATATATTTAAGTATATTTTATCATGGACTCAGTTAAATTGGCTTTATGACAGATAGTAAATAGAAGTGTTTCTTGTATAGATATTTTTTTTTGATAATCCTTATTTTTAGGGATTATTTTTATGTGAATATGCTAAGTGAATCAAGCAAGCAAGATTTTGACGGTGTCCGATCCATTGCAGTTATTTCTGTTTTCTCTAAATTGTATGAAAGCCTTTTAGCTGAGTTAACAGTAAAACAGAAACCTTTGAGTTAACAGAAAGCTTTTTAACAGTAAAAATAATCACAAATCTTGACCATAGGCAATTCAAAAACTTACATTCCACATCCGCCACTGACTATTACCTTATGAACAGTCATCGCAAAAAGACGAAGATCGTCGTTATAGGTATTCACCTTACGAAAACAGTATGTGACACACTTACAAACCTAATATCTGGCTTCATTTGCAGCAGTGGACTTGCAAAAAACCTTCGTAAGCTTTGTAAGAATTTAATGAGCCACAATATTTTGGTGAAAAAACTCTGAAAAATTTTAAGTAGGGCCTCATTTAATCAGATTAGCTGCGTAATAATTAATTTCCTTAAGACTCCTCCTTCCAGTAAACCCCTGAAATGTCAGTTATTGCTGTGACAAATTTAATGGGTGTTACCATCCCAAGCTATTTGAAATGAAATTACCACTTTAATGATATTTTATAGCGTCCAAAATATCCTCCCTCCTTAAACTCCTTAAAAGTTTTGAATGCCCTAAATCACACTGTTTGAGAAACTTTCTGCCACTTGCACACCCAGTCTATGAATAGGCTACCCTAACCCTGTTTGGCATCCTGGTATCCTCAAGAAAGTGTCACACACAATAGAAACAGCCCAGAAAAGGTGCCTAAGAATTTTTTTCATCTCTAGTGACGGTAAAGGGCTTATATTACCCTTCTTCGCAGATCTAATCCAGTTGGCCTTGAGGAAAAGAGAACAAACATTTCTTTACATTACATCAGTAGTGTTCTTAATCTAGGAATTTTCTTTTCCCTAGTCATTTTCCCCCTTAGACCTCGCCTCCCCCGTTCTGATTCAGCAAAAATTCCCAATTTCACTCCATTAGAATTTTCTACAGCAAGGTATAGAAGGATTTTTCCTCCCCTACGTAATTGATATGTAAGATAAGAGAATCTCCTCTTTCTTCCTCCCTCCTTCTTTTACCATCCATTGTGTGAAATTCATTTACTAATTGTTGACCTTATTCTATCTGTGTAGTCTAACTTTCTCCATAGTATTTAAATTTCTGCATTGATGGTTTTATGTATGACGTTTTTTGTATTAATTTTTAAGGTCTGTTTGTTGTTTATTCCTATTTCTGCTGTTTTTTGTTAATTAACATAATAAGTGAATTCGACTCTTGTGATAGACCTTTTGAAATAAATATCATTTTATCTTAGTTCTTTTGCAGTGGCGTGAATTAGGGGCAGCAGGAGGGGCATTTCCCCTAGAAATTTTCACCCTCTCCTCTAGGTTTTGTAAAATGCCTTTTTTGGGGGGTTTTCATTGAATAAATAGATTTCTTATATTTCTATTGAAATAATTAAAAAACGACAAACTTCTCCCCCCTAGATTTTTAATAATACATTTTGCCCCCCCCCTCCCCTCAAATTATCGTGAATTTACGCCGCTGTTCCTTTGGTAGCACCCCAAATAGAGCATTTTATTATGATTCCTTGTCTGACAACCTTATCTAAAGGTTTTATCTTTTAATTCGTTATACAAAAGGTTTTCATTGCCCTGGGGACCGAAGTTTTTGCCGCTAAAACTGGTCTTACTTATAAATGAAGACAGCTATATGAAAATATAAAACTGCAGGCTATCCCAGGACAAACAGGGCGCTGTCACCCCCCCCCCCCCCAAAAAAAAAGAAGAAAAATCTTTAAAAAAATGCCCTGAAGACATATTGGATAAATATATAAAACAACACAATTCAAAAAGAAGATATATTGCTAGTTTTGAGCTCAATCTACATCGATTAACTGGTGTAAAAAAGTTCATGAATGCTAGTAGTAACTTATGTCTTTCAGCGCCGAAAATATGTTTGAGTATATTTTATTATGGATTCCGTTCAATCGGCTTCAAGGCAGTTAGTTAATATCGGATGTTCAAAATATTTCTTGGATTTTTTTTATTAATATTGTTATTATCATTAATTCTTATTTTTAGAGAGTATGCTTATGTGAACATGCCAAGTGAATCTATCTGTTTGATTAATCAAAAGGAAAAAAAAGTTTTTTTTTCAAATGCAAATAGAGCGTGATGGTAAAACTTCAAAAATAACGGAAATTTGAGAGAAGCTGCCTCCTCCTCATTCCTCCATTGTTTATACTAAATTCTTATTGTGCTTTACTGAAAGTATTTATGAGTGCAACACATTTAGTTTGTGGATAATGGCAAGTGTCTTATTTACCAGTTGCCTTTTAAAATATTTGAACTGAAAAATTTATTTTTTTAAGAAAAGGTGTGTCAATACGCTCTTTTATTTTTGATCTTTCATACTTTTTATATTATTCCGATTGCCCTTGGGTTTGAGTAGAGACTCTTAAAGTGTTGGGGCAAAAATTCAATCTCTAGCATAAAACGAGTGGGGAAGAGCTGGGGAGGGGGCAACCCTTCTTATGTATAGAATAGTTTTAAGGATGGGTGGTATACCACACGCCAGTTTAGTCTCTGAAATAAAGAGGCTGATAAATTCCTTTGCAATACCTCTCAAACTTTCCGCTTGATAGGACTTCGGCCATGCTTGGGTCAAAATGCATGCTTTACGGGTCAAAATGCAATATTTGGCACTGTCCTGTGACATGATCTCTTGCTAACTAAAAAAGTCCTTAGATCTTTAAATTTTCATTCGGATGAGACCTCTTTCAATAATCCCCGTTTACTGGTTCGATACAATCACCCCTGGAAAAAGAAACAAACGCGCAAGCCTGGCCATCCTCCTTTGGAAAATAAGGAATCTTTCATCATGTAGATAGTGACTTTAGGGCTCTTGTAAATATTAAACTTCATTGTATAATCGTCATTAAGATTGCACCCCTTTTTGTGGCAGTTTAACCCCTTCCTCTAAACGTATGCAATTTTTATTAGCTAATAGCATTTGATGAGCAAATTCAAAATAGTAAATTTTTCCTGTTTAGAAACAGCATAAAAACAGATTTCTTTTGCATATAGTGTAATAATCAAAATTTAGTTTTATACAGTTTCTGTTTCAGGGACCGCTCTTTATTTACAGTTTGTTGCTACAAAATGTTTAATCCGATGCTCTCTTAAATATGAAGATCATCGTTCCCTCCTTCAACCCTATTTTTTTACAATCAAATTTAATAGTCATATAACAATGCACCGAAACTCATAATCATCCCTGGAAAAGTTCATCCCTTTACCTCAGGAGAGGTGAAGTTTGAAATATCAAGGGTAATTTCATGGGTATCATTTCTGCGGTTTTCAAGGGGAGCTCATCACAAGTATTTTTTATATGGATGCCCCCCTGGGGCCAGAAAGGGGCCAGCGGGCAAGGAACGAGGAAGGTGAAGGAGAAGGACATTAAAAAGCGTATAAAAATAGGAAAAGAAGAAATGTTCTCTTTTAAACCTTGGTAAAAACACAGCTTGTGGTAGTTTTCCCTCCCCAGGTGGATTTTCTGGGGATAGCCAGGATCCCCCCAATCTTTCCCTTTTTGTGCAAATAACCATTATAATGTTGTCTTTCATAGTACAGTTAAAACTTCTCCCCGCAACCTCCCCTCAAGAAAATTAAGAAATTTGGGCATGAAAATGCAGCTTTTGAAACATCAGGTCCCCCGACCCATACAAAGACCAACTGGCCCTCCTCCATAATAGCTCATGTGCAGTGATACTCTTCTTTACATAATTTAGTGAAGGTTAAAATGGGTCAGTTCAGTTAGATGGCGCTTTTAAGTTATTGTTTATATTAACAGTTTATCTTGTATGGACTGTGTGCATCACTGTGCAACATCATTGCCTCTGAAACTGATGAGCTGAAAAAGCATTTTTACACCAATCTTAAATTTATTGGGAATCTCATTCGATAGCATTTCGATACTCTTTAGGTCAAAATTGTTACTTGGTGCCATAAAGTGGCAGAAAGTGCCACTTTCCCGTGACACAATTTCTTTTGACACTTAAAAATGCCACTAGAAATATCAATTTCTGTTCGAATAAGTCATCTCCCTACATTCTTGGTTCGATACTGTCGGAAAAAGCGTAATATTTCGTATCCTTCTAGATAGGAGCTTGAAACCTCTGGAACACTATTCTCTGATATGTTGAATTTAGTGGTGTAATGGGGATCTTTTTGGGGGTGTTTCGAATTTTTTGAAAATCAAGCAGATTCTCTCAGGCTCGTATTTTTTTTGTTGGGTGACTTTAAACTTAATGAATTTTATATGTTTAGAATCACAATGGAAATTAGAATGTTTTGATGGATATATTATCATCAAAAGTTTTCTTTTTTAGTTTCGGTTGCCATTAGCTCGAGTAGCTCCTTACTTATAGTTAGTTAGAATAAACTGTTTGACACTGAAAAAAAGGTGATCTTGATCGTTTTGCCCTCAGAACAACTCATATGTGTGCCAAAGATCAACTTAAATTCAAATGGATATACTGAACCTGATGATATTTCTTTTTTCAATATTAACCTCTTTTTGGATTTGTTTAACCGCTATTTAAAAAAAGTGCCAATTTTCTTGTGCTATTAATTTTTACTGGATAACTTTAAACTTAATGAAATTTGTATATGTTTGGAACGACCAACAAGTCAGTTGATGGGTAAAACCTTCTTTTTGTATAGACAGGGCCCTATCCAGGACTTTCTTTCACGGGGTGGGGGTCTTTTCAGAGTTTTTTTTTTTTTTGGGGGGGGGGGGGGGTTTACACACAAAAACAAATGCTTAAAAAAATTGTTTACATGCATATTTGTTACGTTTTTACGAGTCAAACAAACACTTCGGAGGGAGGTTCAAACCCCCTAATTCCTACTTCTGGATGCGGCCTTGGGTATAGATATTGTTATCAAATTCCTTTTTTTAGCTACAGCTATAAAGAACGACCATGAAAATCTGTTGATGGGTGAAATCTTCTTTTGGTATAGACAGTGCCGTATCCAGGATTTTTTCGGGGGTGGGGGGGGGGGGGGAGTTACAAAATGATTTTTCGGGGGGTTTACAGAAAAAAAAAAACTCAAAAATACATACAATATTTGTTTCGATTCATTTGTTACGTTTTTACGAGTCGAACAAACATTTTTTTTTGGGGGGGGGGTCAAACAACCCTACACCCCCACTTCCCCCCCTGGATACGGCCTTGGGTGTAGATATTGTTATCAAATTCCTTTGTTTGAGTTACAGCTACAAATGGTGTAGATGGTTTTTTTACTTGCAGTTTGTTGCCACGTACTGTTTCAAAAGGGTAATAATAGTCATGTTCGCTATTTTGTTGTTGAATTGTGTCTTATTAGCCTAGAAAGTTGAGTTTGTCTTCTCAAAGATTTGAGTGATTTGGTACCAGATGTTGCTAATAATGCTCTACTCACTCGACTGTCATTCTGTCTGTCCCATCCTTCTTCCAGAATTCTCTCCATTATGTTTTTGCATTCTCTAATGCGTTAGAACAAGTGATCGCCAGATGAGAGAAGGAGAAAATTGTGGACTTGAGCGTGGGAAAAGCTAACGAAGACGAAAATAAACTCAAAAAGCAATTAAAAGGAAAGTAAATATACATGCTAGCTGTAGATTATTCATGATTATGGATTTTACAGTGTCGGCATCCTCTTAAGAGGATAATTGACATTCATTGTCCAAAATTAACAAACCTTTTCAGCACTTTATCTTGTCAACACTGCGTAATTGTCAACCAAATTAGGACCTACTAATCTCAAAATTGCTTGCATTTCGGTTTTATCTCAACTACCTCTTTGTTTTGGCTGAAAACTTTAACCAGGTACCTGCAGGTTGCTTTTTTTTTTTTTTTTTTTAACTAAGGTCAATCCGAGTCCAATTCCAAATTTGAACCGAAATATGTTGAAACATGAAAATTATGTAGCCTAGTGCTATAGGCTATATGCTTAATTATGGATGCACACTGTCTAAACCCTTAAAAAGGGTCCTCCCTGACTAAATATATTCTTAAGCCCTTTCTTTGATTATGTCCAATAAAAGTACCTCATCCAATTTCTTTTCACTTTATGAGCTTTATTTATTGTATGCCCATTACGGGGAGGTATGGGACGGGTGGAGGAGGGGTGTTTGGGGTCATATGAAATTATAAAAATTTCAGATTTGTCCTATTCTTTTTTCTTTTTTTGTGTATAATTTGCCTATTTCTGTACTTGGTTATTTATTTGAAATACTTTTTCATTATTTTTTTTTTAATTTCTCTTTTAATTTCGCATTTATTTTGAAATAAATTTCTGTGTTTGTGCCCTGGCAGAGTTATTTAACATCCAAGGTTTCATTTTTGTGATAACAAAACTGAACAAAATGGGATCTAGCGTTTGCACCCCTTAATCTATAGGGGGTACTTTTATTTTTGTTTCCATTCAGGCGATAAATTTCCCAGTTAAAAAAAAAAAAAAAAAAAAAAAAAAAAAAAAAAAAAAAAAAAAAAATCCCCATGAGTACTTTTGAAGTCCCTCAAATAAAGAACGAATCTATAAATGTCAAATGAATAGGCCTACAGTTTTTAAGTTTATTAAATTCTTTCCCTTGCCCAGTGCAGCGGCATGAATTGGGTGAGGGATAGGGAAACTTGCCCCTACAATTTTGGTTCCTCCCCTTTGGATTTTGAAAAAGACTCGTTTTTGGTGTTTTCTTTAAAAATGACTTTTTTTGCTATTTTCATAGAAGAAAATTCAAAGCAAAACTGGTTTTACTGGCTATGAAAAAATAGCTCTAATTTTCTTGTACTTTGACAAAATTATCTAAATTATTAAGAAATAATCATACCTATTAAATTAAAAGCTGCTAAAACAGAATTTAAAAATTATTTGCGGGAAAACCCAAATAATTTTGATTTCCATCTCCAAGAATAACCTTCATCTAAGGATGTTGGGCATTCTGAAAGAATATAATTATCAGCAATGGCTTTAATAAGTTCTATCATTAGATTATAACGGTTCAAAATCTTTATTTCATTTTAATGATATTACATCTAATGGTGAGCAGGAGCCACAATCGAGAGGGGATTATCTTATCCAGCCCCCTAGATTTAAAGAAAATATCCTTTTTGTATTTTCCTTGGGAAATATCGGTAAGCCCCTAAGATTTCGAAAAATAATTTTTTTTGTATCTTAATATTAAAAAAAAAAAAAAAAAAAATCAGTGACGTCCCCCCTATATTTTCGCAGTGCCACTGCTGGTAAATTCCCGAAATTGTTTGAAATTTGGTTTTACTATTCCATTGAAAAATAAAGGTAACAAGCAAGATTTGAGGCATTCACCTTATGATATATCACTATTTTTGAGTTCAGTATTACTGGATACCAGATGTACCGGGTGTAAATAATTTTTAGTAGTTACTTTTATAAATATTTTTTAGTAGTTACTTTTATAAATTACTTTTATGTTTAAGTATATTTTATTATGGACTCCGTTAACTTGGCTTTATGACAGGAAGTTTATAAAAGTGTTTCTTGGATATTTTATTTTTTATTTTGTTTTTAATAATCCTTATTTTTGGGGAGTATATTTTTATGTGAACATGCTAAGTGAATCACGCAAGTATGATTTTGACGGTGTCCGATCCATTGCTGTTATTCTTGTTGTCTCTAAATTGTATGGAAGATTTTTAACTGAGCTAACAGTAAAACAGAAATCTTCGCGTTAACAGAAAGCTTTTTAACAGTAAAAATAATCCCAAATAAAATGTTGACCATAGGCAATTCCAAAACTTACTTTCCACATCCGCCACCGACTATTACCTTATGGACAGTCATCGCAAAAAGACGAAGATCGTCGTTATAGGTATTCACCTTACGAAAACAGTATGTGACACACTTACAAACCTAATATCTGGCTCGATTTTGCAGCAGTGGACTTACAAAAAACCTTCTTAAGCTTTGTAAGAATTTAATGAGCCACAATATTTTGGTGAGAAAACTCTGAAATTTTTAAGAAGGGTTTCATTTAATTAGATTAGTTGCGTAATAATTAATTTCCTTAAGACTCCTCCTTCCAGTTATTTCTAAGTAAGCCCCCATTTAATTAGATTAACTGCGTAATTATTAATTTCCCTAAGACTCCTCCTTCAATAATACACTTGAAATGCCAGTTATTGCTGACGATTTTCACGGTGTAATTTTCCAGGGGGAGGGAAGTTTCGAGGGATGAACTTGTCAGGAGAAATTATACATTGGGGGAATTGGCCAGAATTCCTATACAGTTTTTTATTTTTTTTTTTTTTTATGGCTTGCTTTCTCTTTTCCGTCTCAATTTTACGCGTAGGATCGTTAAGGGTAATGGTCCGGTGTAAATTTTCACCGAGATTATATTGTCTAGAGGATATTTCCGTGGAGCGGGGGATCTCTCCGTGGATGTGGGGCCAGATTTCCTGGGAATATTTACAAAACGATAAGAAAGCAAATGAAAAAAACAAGCTTTTTCAACTGAAAGTAAGGAGCGACATTAAAACTTAAAACGAACAGAAATTCTTACATATTTGAAGGGGGTTGCCCCCTCCTCAACACCTTGCTCTTTACGATAAATTTTGAATTTTGTCCCAATTCTTTAAGAATGACTCCTGAAACCCAACGGTCCCTTAATTAGAACGTTAATATTTTTTAAAAGTACTAAAAAACTTTAGCGTAAAGAGCAAGGTGTTGAGGAGGGCGCAGCCCCCTTCAAATACGTAATAATTTCTGTTCGTTTTGAGTTTTAATGTTCCTCCTTACTTTCAGTTGAAAAAAAACTGTTTTTTTTATTTAATTAATAGTTATAAGTTGGCATACTTTTAAAGAGTCATATAGTCGCAAACATGACTAGCAAGTAACAAGTTATTAAGACTTTCCAAAAGAAATTGTGATTTGCAAAGATTACTTTATTAATACAGTACGGCGGTTTTCTACTCCTTTTACACATGACAGGTTTTTTATTGAAAAATACAAAAATGAAAAAATTGATAGTACCTCGAAGTAAATCGTATTTTAGTTTAATTAAAATTTTTCTGGCACTCATCTTGTTTTATTGTCATCTGCCACATATGGTATTAATTCTCCCTCGGAAAAACTCCAATAATTTAGAAACTTAGTCTCCTTGAACCCGTTATTAACATATGTTCCTTTAAACTTTTGGTTCATTTTGTTTTCTTAGCTCGGATTGCAAATTGATGAATATTGGGTAGGCTGACTCATGTCAATGAATTAAAGGGGGTATCTTTTGAAATGATACTTTTGCAATAAGAAACCTACGTCGCGTGTAGACGGTAACCTAATATTTGGGGACAGCACCTAATATGACGTAAAAGAAATGGTTTCCCATTTCTAAGAGCAGTTGAATGTCTGAAGAATAGCGTTCATTTCAATTCCAATAAACTCAACCTTGAGGATTTCCAGGTTGTCTCATCCATTATTTCTTCACTGTTGTTCCTTCAGAGAGTAATGTCAATATTTTCGTACTAGCTACAAAAAAACTGGATATAAAAGAAAGAGAGAGAAAAAAAAAAGAATTTTCTAAACTTAAAAAGATGTCACGAATCAAACGCGCTCATTAACTGCAAACAAAGAGCGACCCGTACCAATAGTAACTAAAATGCTGTTATATTATGATGTTGCTTGGGCTTATACTAAAAATTTACAACAATGCAGCAACTAACCAACTTTCTTTTCGTAAACCTCTCACCAATTTCCATCAAAAGTATTTCCTTGTTTCCAACAAAGTGGAAGCAACAATTGAGTACAAAATGTTGAAATAATGTGGCCGCAGCGTCCCTCCTGTTCTGGGCATTTTCTGCTTGTTAGGGGTCAACATTGCTCTTTACTTGTGTTTGAATAAACAACTTTTTAAAATTATTTTAAGCAGAGATAGCTTTGGTTGGGCTTGATCTGGGCTGGATCAGGAGGACTTAACTACCTCCCAGTTTTGAAGTATTAGTAGGGAAGCATAAAAAACAGGCTACTATTTATGGCTGCACGACAAGCTCTCCAAGGATACCTTCTTGGTTTCAAGCTGAATATATTTCTATGAAGCTCTGCATTGTATGAACTCATCAGATGAAAATTATTGAAAAAGTACTTAAACATTATGGCTGCTAAATTATTTATGGCTGCATGACAAGCTCTCCAAGCATACCTCTGTTTTCAAGTTGAATATATTTCTATCAAGCAGAGTTTGAGAGTTTCAAGCTTCTATCTGTAAAAATGTGGAATTTTGCATTTTTTGCCAGAAGAAAGATAACGGATGCGTGTTTATTTGTTTTTTGTTGTTGTTGTTTTTTTTCCAGGGGTGATCGTATTGACCCAGTGGTCCTAGAATATCGTGGGAGTACTCATTAGTTCGGAAATTAAAAGTTCTAGTGCCCTTTTTAAGTGACCAGAAAAATGGAGGGCAACTAGGCCCCCTCCCACGCTCATTTTTTTCCAAAAGTCACCCGATCAAAATTTTGAGATAGCCATTTTGTTCAGCATGGTCGAAAATATGATAACTATGTCTTTTAGGAGAACTTAATCCCCCGAAGCCCTCGGGGGAAGGGCTGAAATTTATGAAATTTACCCAGTGTTAACATATAGTATTGGTTATTGGGAAGTATACAGACGTTTTCAGGGGGATTTTTTCTGGTAATGGGGGGGGGGGGTGGTTCGGGGTTATGTGGGAGGATCTTTCCATGAAGGAAGTTTTCATGGGGGAAGGGACATTGCTATGAAGGGGACGCCTGATTTCCCAGCATTATTTAAAAAAAAAAGATCAGAAATTAAATTTAAAAAAAACAAGTTTTACAACTAAAAGTAAGCAGCAACATCAAAACTTAAAACAAACAGAAAATATTACGTATATGATTGGGTTCACCCCTAGTCAATACCTCGCTCTTTAAGCCAAAGATTTTTTAGTACTTTCATAAGAGCTATCTATTCTAATTAACAGTTTTTGTGATTAAGCGGTTATTTTTAAAGAATTGGAACGAAATTCGAACCTTAGCTTAAACAGCAGGGTATTGACAAAGGGGCGAACCGCCTAATGTACGTTTCAAAAATATATGAATATAGAAGTTCGTTACGTAAGTTAATTCGTAAGTTACGTATATTTATTAATAATGAAAACGTTCGTAAATAAATTAAACAAGTTTCGAGAAAGCCAATGAACCAAATAAAAGTAAAATTAATATGAAAATTTTGTTTTAATTATCTATGTACGGTGAGCCAAAATCAGAACCTGCATTAATTCACAATCGTTCAAAAATTAAATAAAAAAAAACAAGTTTTTTTTTAACTGAAAGTAAGGAACGACGTTAAAACTTAAAACGAACAGAAATTATTCCGTATATGAAAGGGGCTGTCCCTTCCTCAATACCTCGCTCTTTACGCTAAAGTTTTTTATTGTTTTAAAAAATAAAGTTGTGTGACAGATTCAAAATTTAGCGTAAAGAGCGAGGTATCGAGGAAGGGACAGCCCCTTTCATATACGGAATAATTTCTGCTCGTTTTAAGTTTTAACGTCGTTCCTTACTTTCAGTTAAAAAAAACTTGAGTTTTTTATTTAATTTCATTAGGATTGAGCGACAGTTAAACAGGTTCTACTTAGATGAAGAATATTAGGTCGGGGCTATATCATACAAGTGCCAAGAGTTATTTGAATTAGGAAGTTCAAAGTGATTTTTTAGGAAAATGGGGAAACATCCCTAGAAAGGGGTACGATCCTGACGAAATTTACACAATCAAATTTGACACGTCTGAAAACCCTAGAGGCAGTGTGTTAAGCTCATATTTACAAAATACGAAATTTCGTACTTTTCAAACCGTCCATGGTTAATAAGGGTAAGCAAAGAGCAAACCTTGTCAATAGAAACCAAAAGCGCAAAACACTAAATTCAGATAAAAATATAGACATTAGAAAAATGTGCCTTTCATACTGATTGAAATATGTAAAAATTATTGATCTTATAACTAGGAGAAAAACATCCCTAAGGGGAAACGTATTTAAATTATATGGCCAAATGCAACACTTACGAGACTTATAGAAAGAACGTTCAAGCCCCTGCGTGAAAAATACGATATTTTGCATTTTCGTCGTTCACATAGAAGTAAAGAGTTACGTATCTCTAAAAGAAGTTTTTGGCACTTATCTGTTAGCCAGTACACGCTCGATAATTGGTTCTACAGGTACGGGGTTGAAACAAATGAGACGCTTGGGAGATAGATAGGATATATATATAATGCATTATTAATTTGCACATTAAGGGGGGGGTGTGTATTTGCACATTAAGGGAATTGACGGTTAAGTATAGTGGGACTGCATGCAAAATGTAACCTAACCTAACCAAAATACCAACTAAATATTTATTAAAATATAGCCACAATGTAGTTGTCCACTGAGCTGAAGCTAATTGCCTCCGTACACAAACAGCAATAACCCTGTTATTGTCTGATTTTATATATACAAATTCTCGAGTGTGTACTGGCTAACTGATAAGTACCAAGTTTTTTTCTGGCCACTACACATAGAATGGACGCTTATAGAAGATTGAAATGAGGAATAAAAAGCCCCCTCCCAATTATACAGTTTTTCACAAGTTGTTTTTTTAAAGGCCAACGTGATTAGAGAGCAACCAGCTTCCTTGCAATGTTTCTTTTTACCCCTGGCCATCCCTAATACGCATACTATAGAATAATTTTTAAGACAATGTCTTTTAGTAAAATAATAGAAACACACTAAAATTTAAAATAATAATAAAAAGTAAATGTGGAGCAATATTTTTTCTAGTAATTTGTTTACTGACCCAACAAAGCCTAAAAAAGTCTGAAACTTTCTCATTTGAATAATTGTGACTATTCAATTGAGTTCTCTTTATAGTTCAGTTTAGATTATATGTGTCGATACCCACTGCCCCGACCCTTAGGAGGTTCAAAGGAACTTTCATGGCCTTGGGGCCAAAAAACAAGTTTATTTTGGGCCATGCTCTTTTTCCTCACTCCAATTTGGTGATTTTTCTCCTTGACGGAACGCCAACAAATCTTTTCTGTTTTTTTTTTTTTTTTTTCAGTATAGCAAATATTTTCTTGATGAACTAGTAACACTTATCTAATTAAGTAATTATTACTAATTATTTAGTAATTATTTTCTAAATGAACTAGTAACACTTTTGTCTCTAAGCGGTATACTGTTTTTGAAATTTGTGAAAACAAATTTGTAACCGATCTAATAAAATTGTGTGCTTTTTTTATAGTTTCGATTATTGCCATTTGTGCCGAGTGAATACTCGGTATTCACTTTATAGATTTTGCTTTCACTATATACATTTTCGCTAAGGTACTCCTCTAGCGTACATTTTTATTCTTGCTTGTACAGACAGAACAAATAAATTATTATTATTGTTATTATTTATTTCCAATACCTCCCCCCTCCCTCCACTCTGAGGGTTCCAGCCAAGAAGGTTAAGAGGCTTCAGGACCCCTGGAAGATAAAAAATATGCACATAAAAGAAAAACTTTGTAAAATTCAGAAAAAGTACGACATTCCTTTTTTTATCCTAAAAAAGGATGAGGGTTGCCCCTCCTTAACACCTCGCTCTTCACGCTAATGTTTTCGGCACTTTTAAAAAAGTTACTTATTGTTCTAATTAAACGACCCTTGTGTTTCAGGAGTCGTTTTTAAAGAATTGGGACAAAACTTAAACTTTAGCGTAAAGAACGAGGTGTTGAGGAGGGGTAACCCCCTCATATACTTAATTATTTCTAATAAGTTTTAAGTTTTACTTTCAGTTGAAAAAACTTGTTTTTTATTTAATTTCTGATTGTTCTTTTAAATAACCCCAGGAAATCAAGCTCCACCTTCACGGGAAAATCCCCCTTCCCACGAAAATATCCCCCGGACAACTCAATTCTGGTGAAAATTTATCTCGGACAATTACCCTTAACATCTCAACGCGTAAAATTGAGTCGGTAAAGAGAAAGCAAGAAATAGGCTACTAAAAAAATTTCGTATTGGAATTCTGACAAATTCCCCCAGTATAAGATTTCCCCTGAAAAGTTCACCCCCTGGAGATTTCCCTCTCTGAAAATTCTCCCCATGCAAAATCCCCCAGCAGAAAATTTGTCCTCCCCTCCTACCTGAAAAATGTATGCATACTTCCCGATAACAAATCCTATACGTAAACAATGGGCAAATATTATAACTTGAAGACCTTTCCCCAGGGGTTGTGGGGGATTGTGTTATCTCCAACGTTATTGGCCTTTCAACTATGGTAACCAAAATCTCAAAATTTTGATCGGACGATTTTGGAAAAAAATTAGCGTGGGAGGGGCCTAGTTGCCCTCTAGTTTTTGGTCAATTAAAAAGTGCACTAGAACTTTTAATTGCCCTCTCCCGACGTTCTGGGTCCACTTGGTCGGTACGATCACTCTTGGGGAAAACAAAAAACAAAAATAAACACGCATCCGTGATCTTTCTTCTGGCAAAAAATACGAAATCCCACATTTTTGCAGATAGGAGCTTGAAACTTCTATAGTATGGTTCTCTGATACGCTGAATTTGATGGTGTGATTTTCATTAAGATTCTATGACTTTTAGGGTATGTTTCTTTCCTTTTTTCGAAAATCAGGCAAATTTTTTCAGGCACGTAACCTTCAATGGGTAAAACTCAGGGCCGTCATGTATGAGGGTGAGAGGGGACCTAATTCTTTTGATGTATCTATTGGTATCAAAATTCCATTTTTTAGAGTTCGGTTACTATTGACCCGGGTCGCTCCTTACTTACAGTTCGTTACCGTTACAGTTCGTTTGATAAGTCAGAGATTGTATCCGTAATCCATCTTAATATTCATTCAAAATGTTGACTTTCTGTGGCCCTTTTTATTTTAATCAACTCAAAAAAGTTTGAAAATCTGAGCCAAAAACACTTTTCTGAGGCCTCGGTTACCCCATAAAAGGATCTGTTGTTCGGCACCCTGATAGATACTGTATAGCCATTAATTTTATTGGATAAACGGTCCATAATAGCGGTTCGTTTTTTATTGACTGTTTTAGAGAAGAACGGTACATTGCACATCATTATCATCTCCAACACTGGAAGGCTGCATAGATGTGCTTTCAACAGCTCTTAGAATTTTGCACAATAGCGTTTTGGCCCTATTCCGGCAGCCATATTGCAGGTTTAGTCCGAAAATATTCCTTGGGACAAATGGAAATTAGAAATTAAATTCTACCCCTCCCCCTTCCGATTGGTCATTCTATTTATTAACTGGGAGTTCACTAAATGTTAGGATTTTTGACCACAAAAGTATTTTTTAAGGTTTCCCCTATAAATACACACACACAAAGATCCTCCTGCCCTCCCCTATAAAAGCTGATGAGCAACACCCCCGTTCATAATTCTATGAAACTTAAAGTGAATTAACTCACTAAAATGTAGCTTTACAAGTATTTCTTATGTTAATCGTTTATTCTGTATGGACTCCGTGCATCTTAGAAATAAATATGCCACCAAAATTTGGCCTCTGACACTGGGAAGCTCAGTACATAGTTTTTGGTAATTCTATATTGACTGAACACCTCATATTTCTCACCAATAGTATTTTGCCCTCTTTGTGCTATTAAATAAAAAAAACAAGTTTTTTTAACTGAAAGTAAGGAACGACGTTAAAACTTAAAACGAACAGAAATTATTCCGTATATGAAGGGGGCTGTCCCCTCCTCAACGCCTCGCTCTTTACGCTAAAGTTTTTTTATTGTTTAAAAAAATAGAGTTGTGAGAAAGTCAAACTTTAGCGTAAAGAGCGAGGCGTTGAGGAGGGGACAGCCCCCTTCATATACGGAATAATTTCTGTTCGTTTTAAGTTTTAACGTCGTTCCTTACTTTCAGTTAAAAAAACTTGTTTTTTTTATTTAATTTTTGAACGTTTTTGAATTAATGCAGGTTTTGATTTTGGCTCACCGTACATGAATAATTAAAACAAAATTTGCATATTATATTTGGTTAAATGGCTTTCTCGAAACTTGTTTAATTTTATTTACGAACGTTTTTATTAGTAATAAATATACGTAACTTAGAATTAACTTACGTAACGAACTTCTATATTCATAAATTTTTAACACGTATATTAGGGGGTTCGCCCCCTAGTCAATACCCTGCTCTTTAAACTATAGTTCGAATTTTTTTTCCAGTTCTTTAAAAATGACCTCTTAATCACAATCAGTTGATCAGTTGAAAAACTTGTTTTTTTTTTATTTAATTCCTGATCTTTTTCTTTAATAATGCTGGGAAATCCGGCGCCCCCTTCATAGCAATGTCCCTTCCCCCATGAAAACTTCCTTCATGGAAAGATCCTTCCATATAGCCCCCGACCCTCTCCTTCCCCCACCTACCAGAAAAAATCTCCTCTGAAAAAGTCTGTATACTTCCCAATAACCAATACTATATGTTAACATTGAGTAAAGTTCATAACTTTCAGCCCTCTCCCTGGGGACTTTGGGGGATCAAGTCATCCTAAAAGACATTTTTATCATATTTTCGACCATGCTGAACAAAATGGCTATCTCAAAATTTTGATCGGGTGACTTTGGGAAAAAAAATGAGCGTGGGAGGGGGCCTAGTTGCCCTCCATTTTTTTTGGTCACTTAAAAAGGGCACTAGAACTTTTAATTTCCGTTCCAATGAGCCCTCCCACGATATTCTAGGACCACTGGGTCGATACGATCACCCCTGGGAAAAAAAAAAAAACAAAAAACAAACAAACAAACAAACAAACAAACAAATAAACACGCATCCGTGATCTTTCTTCTGGCAAAAAATACAAAAATCCACATTTTTGTAGATAGGAGCTTGAAACCTCTACAGTAGGGTTCTCTGATACGCTGAATATGATGGTGTGATTTTCATTAAGGTTCTATAACTTTTAGGGGGTCTTTCCCCCTTTTTTTGAAAATCAGCCAAATTTTCTCAGGCGCGTAACTTTTGATGGGTAGCTCTAAACTTGATGAAAGTTATATATTTGAAATCAGCATTGAAATCTGATTCTTTTGATATATCTATTGGTATCAAAAACCCGTTTTCTAGAGTTTCGGTTACCATTGAGCCGGGTCGCTCCTTACTTACAGTTCGTTACCACGAACTGTTTGAAAACTGTGGTTTTGATCCACAAGATGGCAGAAAACACCTTTGTGTTTGCTACAATGTCTTTTGCTATTTGAAAAGGACGCTAGAACTTTGAATTTCCGTTCGAATGAAACCTATCCGGAAATTCTAGAACCATTGGTTCTGTGTGACCACCCAGAAAAACGAAAGAAAAAAAAAGGACGATTAGACACGAATTCATGATCCTCCTTCTCGATTTATATATATATATATATATATATATATATATATATATATATATATATATATATATATATATATATATATATATATATATATATATATAATATATATATATATATATATATATATATATATATATATATATATATATATTATATATATATATATATATATATATATATATATATATATATATATATATATATATATATATATATATATATATATATATATATATATCTTTGTAGATAGGGGGTTAAAACTTATCTAATAGCATTCTCTGATATGCTGAGTTTGATGTTGTATTTTCATCTAGGTCAGTCCTCCATCGGGGTTTTCCCCTTTTTAGAAAATTAGGCATATAATTTAAGCAAGGCTGTATCCAGGGGGGATAGGAGCAGGGGCGACTCTCCAGCATTTTTATTGGGGTGGGGGAGCAAGAGGGGTCAATATCTGGATAGTCAAAGGGCATGGGATGTATAATATTTTTTCTCCACATTATTGGGGGGAGGGCAGTTGGCCCCCCTTGCCATTCCCAAACGACGCCCCTGGTTAGGGAGTTTGACCCCACCCCCATGAAATGTATGTCTGACCCATAAAAACGTAACAAAAATGGATATAAATGAATCTTTTATGCGTTTTTGAGGTTTTGTTTTCTAACCCCCCCCCCAAAAAAAAAAAAAAATATATATATATATCCTTGTGTAAAACACCCCCCGAAAGAAATTTTGGGTACGGCCCTGATTCTAAAGCTCTTAAATTTTGGTTGGTAACTTTAAACTTTAAAAAGTTTCACATACTTAGGATAACTTATAAAAGATAATTCTTTTGATGCAAATATTTGATGAGAACTTTCTTTTTTAGAGTTTGTGCTACTCTTAGCACCAGTCGCTCCTAACTAAGTGTTCTTTACCACGAACTGTTTGATTGTTTAGTTTATTTCATCGAACTTAATATTAATAAAATTCATTTTAATTTTCAGGTTAAGAGACAAAGGATTGATAATAATCCAGAATCCACATCCCCGGGGTAAGTAAATACTTGCATTGTCTTTAATTTTCGTTGCAATTTACTATTTACAGAAAAAAAATTATGCTATATTCGAGAAGCTTAGGGGAGTAGAATACAATTTTTTAAGGCCGAATTTCATTTTTGGGATTCACGACATACTCAGCTGTGGACCCTTACCATGTCTTTTAAAAAAGATTGTCAAGGCAGTTCGATACCATTAAGGATCACTCTATCTCGTTCATTATAAACTTTTTTAGTTTATGTGGCGGAACTATTCAGAACCGATTTGATGGTCTTGCCATGACTTGTATAGCTTTGGTAAGAGATTCAAATAAACGACAGAAAACTAAAAGCCAAAATCTACTTTCCCGGAAATCTTCCAGGAAAACCATTTAGCTTCTATCATTTTCTGCCGGAAAGAGAGATATTCAGATTTAATTAATCTTACGTGATTAGAAAGCGTCAATTTTCTTTTATTGACTAAACGGAGCAGAATCTTCTTTTTAAGAAACGAGCAGTCACTAAAAATATTCTAGTATTGCTGCTTGGAAAACGTTAAAAATCAGCTCAAAAGAAGTACCATTGAATAATTTGACAGATTTAGAAATTTCCTGCTGTGTTAACCACCTTGATTAAGATCTTTGCCGACACAGAAAACATTATCTATGCTTTATGTCAAGGGCACCCATAAGGGGGGGGGGCGCAGAAGGGGGCGCTAGCCCCCTCCTGGCTGAATGATGCTGCCTTATTTTTATATTTTTGTTTTGAGATTTTTATGGTATAGCATTAAAAGTGCCAATTAGACCAGCCCACCCCTAGAATTCAGCTTATGGGCGCCCATGTGTATGTACTTTAAATTTATAACATTGTGCTTAGCAATTAGTAAGAGATTATAGGTTTTCTTTGTTTTAAACTAGCCTCTCACTAGCTTTTCAAACTGTTTACACGTTTAAAATCCCCTATCAATTTTTATCAAAATTGCTTCAGAAGCTCCCTGTGGTGCTGGGAAAATTTACTAAAGGTCCTCTGTCAGCCGATGCTGAACCTGGCAAAATAACATTTATGGTATCGAACCTCCTTAATGTATTGCCGTCATGTATCTACTGCTGTCTCGTATTGCAATAGAAGAGTTCTGGGGGTCAGATCTAGGTCATGGCTCATGACCTATGTGTGTTGGCATTTACACATTTTACAGATCCTTAAGATCCCACAAAAAACCCACTGTAGCCCTAACTGTGTTGTTCAGTTTTTTGACCATCTAAATAGCCCATAGACCAGAATTATTAAGCAATTTTTTCTTCTCTGTTTCTTTTTCTTTTTTGGTTTTTTAGAGACTGCATTACTAATAATACATCTTACAGTTTGAAAAGCAAAGATTAGATCTAAGATGAGTGAACTTATTTGGGAGTGTATTTAGTGGCTTCTGGCTGGGAATTAAGTAAAATTAGAATTTTAAAGTGATTTCCCTTTTCCCTGGTATTTTGTTTAATATTTGGGAAGAAAGATAGCGTTAAAAACAAAACAAAAATTAAGCACAATTCATAATAGGCTGAATTACTACTGATTCTAAAAATTAGTAAGGATTTCAGAAAACTTTGTAAAATTTTGTATTAAGCTTAGCTAGAACTTTATTCACAACTTGACTTTTACTTTTGACAGGTTTGCTTTAACTGTAGCATATCAGGTAATTCTCCCTTTGTGCGTAGTATGGAGATGATCTAGAACATTTTACGAGTAATTGCCAAAGTTTGGAGAATTTAAGAAATAGCTTTGGGAGGGAATGCACCACGGCTCCCAGGTATCTTGGAGACCTCTTCTAGGGAGCTAATTATTGCCGTGGAAGATTTTATAGAGAATATTTTAGAGGCACGGTAGCTTTGATTTCAAAGTGTTGACCTCTACTGGTTCATTTTTTCAATTTTTATATATATTTTTTCTCTCTCTCTCTCTTTATATATACATATATATATATACATATATATATATATATATATATATATATATATATATATATATATATATGTATATATATATATATATATATATATACATATATATATATATATGTATATATATATATATATATATATATATATATATATATATATATATATATATATATATATATATATATATATATATATATATATATATATATATATATATATATATATATATATATATATATATATTACATGGCTAGAGCTCCTGTAAATAACATAAGATATGTATGAGCATTGATCTATGCAAGACTTAGCTTCTTTCCTTTTTTTTAAGCTAGTTCTAGGTACATCGGCTACAGGAAGCATCTATGTGATAATGTGATGCCCTGTTGATTACATATCTATCAAAAAGAGCTTACTCGACCAATCTTGTTTGGCTTCCATAGTTGAACTGTTTCCAGTAGACTGGCGCCCACCAGTAGAATGGAAACAAATCCCTATTAGGTTTTTCTGGCTTCCATCTTACATTGAAGTTGCTGCGGAATGACAGGAAGGTCACAATTCAGGGAGCTGTGAATCTTTAATAGTAAAAGAGTCAGGTTTCGTTACATGGAAGTAATGAGAAAATTGAACTGGTGGAAAAAATTCAAATTGAACGTTAGGGATGACTGGTTTTGCATCCCAGATTGGCTGTGATTGTAGGATCATAATTGAATTTTCAGTCAAGTGTAAGATCTCGCTGCTAGATCTTGATTATTGGGTTATGCACTTGCAGCTGTATTACCTGTTTTAATACAAGCTCCCTTTTCTAGCTTATAGCTGACACCATGCTCTTACTTTAAAGGGAAAATACCAGTGGGGGAAGGGGTAGTAGATTATGTGATAAATTTTGAGCTGTTCTCTAAAATAGGCAAAAAGGTTCTGATTATGGCTTCTGTCAGAAGATGTGATAGAACTCCTGAGTAGTAAGACTTTTCAAATTTCTACATTCTGAAATTCAAACAAAGTTAACAAACAAAGCTCTTAAAGATAGGCAAAAGTAGGCTTTACATAAAACGTGCAAAAAAGGGCTTCTGATTAGAGCGTGTGATTAGTAAACTGGGCAACTAAACTCCCAATTTTATTTCTAACCTTACGATGCGGAGGGGATGTTTTGTTGCAAAAATTCCAAATCTCGACACCCTGAAAGCTCATTGGTGCTAACGGCTAAGGAGCAAGTTGGTCCACTACTTGTGTATTAGGTGGTGAAATGAACTGTTTTCTTTCTGGAAACAAGGGCTTAAGACTTAATGTCTAAGATTCTCGGTCCGGGTTCTTTGCCTGAAATTAGAAAACAACGTTAACAACCAGAAATTAGCCTTTTTAGCTAGGAGGCCAATTTATGCTTATTTCTACTTCTTAGGAGAGAATTTTTGACTCAATTTGATTGATTTCTAAATAATATTGGATATGAGGATGTCTTCTATTCCTTATATGTATTCTAATAATAAGGATACATGCTACTTTTGATTGGATGAACTACTCGCTCACTTCTTTTTTATACCAAGCCAGTTACGACAACGACTTAGTAAAATACACGGGTTGTATCGCCATCTAGAAAAATAGGTCAAGATTGTCTGATGTCCACTTCTGCTCAACAAATTCCTTAAAATTATAAAAACAAAGGTTAGATATACCTTAGAAACCCGATTCAAATAATTTCAAATTCTAATAGGCAAACCTCAGAGCCTTTGAAAAAACCTCAGTCGCCCCTTGCCTACAAGTCCAGTGGCATTAAAAGTACACACATAATGCCTTCTGGCTAGTCCAAAATCCCCCAGAACTTACCCTTAAAGGTCTAACTTAATAACATAAGTTGTTCTTTAGATATTACTTTGTCACCTTTGTGAAAGTCCATATGCTCATAGTTTGTTTTGATTTATTTCAACATACGCCTAAATATTCCTTAAAAGCTTCACCTTAATGCCCTTAGCTTGCGTAGTTGCAATAGTTGTAGCAGCATTATTAGCAGTATGCTTATAGCACCTTTGGTTTCTTCAACATCCCCTTCAACACACACTGAAAGTTTCAGCTTAATACCGTCAACTATTCCTAAAGAATTTCTCATGCGTCTGCGTGACAACCTGTGTGGGAATGTGTTTCGAATTAGTTCCATACAGTTTCACTATATACCAAATTTTTAGCCTTAATATCCTCAGTTTTAATAGCAGTAGTAGCGGTATAATTAATTGTAGTAGCCTAACTTTCAGTGGCAGCAGTAGTAATAATAGTAACAGCAGTAGTAGTATGAGTAGAAACAGTAGCATTAGGATGCAAATATTTTCTTTTGGTTAGTTTAACATCCCTCACAACAAGCCCTGTTATTTTCAATTTCACCCACCAAACTGTTCCTAAGATATTGCTGTTACACCCTTTTGACAATTGAAATTTCACCTTCATAGCCTTAGGCATAGTTGTAATAGTAGTCACAGTAGTAGTACTGATATTACTAGTAATAATATTGAATAGCAGTAGTACTACTAGCATTGGTAGTATTAACATATTGCCTTTTGGTCAGTAGACCATCCCTCTCATCAAGTCCTTGAAGTTTCAACTTAATACATTTTGCCATTGCTGATATGTCCTTTTGATAACCTATATCTTCATTTACTTTTTGAAATTTTCATCTCAATGTTCTTAACCTTACAAGTAGTTGCAATAGAAGTTGTAGTAGTAGTAGTAAATGCAGCAGTAACAGTAGTGCTAGCAATAGCGTGCACATATTGCCTTTTGGTGAGACGATCTTCCCTTTAATCATTATCTGAAAGTTCCAACTTAATACCCAAATCAATTCTTGAGATATGCTATTTTGACAGTGTGCATGCACATAGCGTCTCTTGATTTAGTTAAAATTTCCCCACAATATTGTAAATGGAGTAGTGTGATAGTAGTAGTGGTAGTAGTTGTAGTAGTATTGGTAGCATGCAAATATTGCCTTTTTGATTATATCCCTTATTATTTCCTGAATTTTTCAAATTCATGTACTTAGTTATTCCCGTGTAACACCCTTTCGACAATCCGCATACACATAACGTGTTTTGATTTAGTTCAACACTCATCAGCATTCCCTGAAAGGCTCACTTGGATGCCTTTCTTCTTCTTGGAAAGAAAGTTCAAACATGCATACCTTTTTCAATAACATATACTAAGTGTAAACAATGAACGAATTGCCTAACTTACAGCCCTTGTCCTGAGGACTGTGGGGAGGTTGACATCCCCAAAGGCATTATTACTGGAAATGTCAACAAGGCTGAACAAATTAGATCTCTTAATTTAGATCGGATATGTTTTGGGGAATGATAGGCTTGGGGGGGGGCTGATTGCCCTCCATTCATTTTTTACTCTTAAAAAGGGCACTGAAACTCCCGACTTCCAATCAAATGAGCTCCATGCGGTTCAAAGTTTATGCGACCACTCGTTCCATAAAAATCTTAAATGCCCCGGGGTATAACTTACAACCCTTTTCCATGGGCTGTGGGGGATTGTTTCCCCCCTAAAGACATTGTTATGTCTTCACGTTCATCTTATAAAGTTATGTCTTCACGTTATGTCTTCTAAAGTTCACACGACCACCCCTTCCATAAAACATTTCAGAGTGTCTATCAGATGTATTTGTGGAAGATACGACGTGGAGGAGGGGGGGGGGGCTGCCCTCCGATCACTTTGACTCATAAGAAGAGCACTAGAATATCTGATTTTCAATCAAATGAGCCCCATCCGGAGGTTTTCCGATCACGATTTCCATATAAATTTTATATGCCCTCAGGGCATAACTTACAACCCTTGCGCTGACGGCTGTGGGGGGTGTCATCCTCGAAGACATAATTTCCAGATCTTTCAACTACGCTGAAAAAAATGGTTATCTCAAAATATTGAATAGATGTGTTTTGGGAATCGATGGGCGCGGGGGGGGGGGATTGTTGCCCTCCATTCACTTTTGACTATTAATTTCCAATCAAAAGAGCTCTTTTCGAAGTTTCTACGACAACAAATGGTCATCTCAAGATTTCTTTCAGATATACTTTTGGAAAATACGAGGTGTGGGGGAGGATTTCGATCCTCCCCCACAATCCTTTCGATCCATCTTTTGGAAATTTCGATACAAAGTGCCCTGGTCTAAGACCAAAAAAACAAATTATAACACATTGTGCCCATATCGCTCTTTACTTAGGCAGCACCATTGCGCTGCCTATGACAAATCATTTGACACTACTATTTTATTGGGTTTTATTGTCATAATGATTGGTTAAAGGCTGAGACTAAATACACCACTTGGTGACAGGATGTAATTGGAGACTAAAATTTGACATCAGTTTTTATACTTTTGAACTGATTGACTATCTTACAAATCTTTTTTTGGGGAAAGTTGGCCTTTGGGGGGGGGGGAATCGTGTTTATTTAGCACACAGTGGCTGAAAGTGACTGTCGTTTTGAACTAAACTTTTTGCACTAAAAATAGAATGTCTACTTAAATAGCCCCTTCCTTTTCTCCTGTCCCTACTGATCATCCCTAGGAAAAATGAAGCAAGCAAGCAAAAGCAAAAATCTACAACTTTCCTTGTCAAGCCAAACTAAAGTGTCTAGGCTACCATTCTTTCTTCTTCATCAGGAGGGCTGAGACCTCTACGATAAAGTTCTTGGGGGTTTTTTTGGGGGGGGGGGTCATTAAATTATGGGTGGTATGGTATTTTCCTTGTCACCACACCTGTATATAAATATCTATAGGAATGTTGTCGTCTGTTTTATATTTCAATTTTTTTGCTATTTCCAATGACTCTAAGTTGAACATAGTGTAGCGCTTAAAGGGGGGGTAAAACTCCACTATTTCTACCTTTTATTTGGCTCTTACTAGTTTTCATTGCTATAACCTGGTTTGTTTCTGATAGGTTTAAAAGAAATTACAATAGGCTACAAGTTGAACTCGCAATAAATTGTTAACTTACTCTATCAAAGTGAACCGGAATAGAATTGCAAACATACTAGCCTTACTTTGCCCAATTTTTCTTTTCGTATAGTATTTCTTTATCTACCGTTGTGTTTTGTTCATATAACCCTAAAGAGTTTATAGCTTTACTGTCATATTTCACTTTCTGTTTTATAAAATATATGAGAAATAGTCAAGTCCTGTTTAGGTTTTTATTCTGTTTTTGCGGTCACTAACGGCAATTATTGCTGTTGAGCATGAAATTGATAAAATAAAAAAAAAATCTGTCACACTAGATATATAGATTTATACTGTAATATTTGTATTTTATTAAAAACATAATTTTTAAGAATTGGGGCAATTTTTTAGTGAATGTATTGGGTTGCTTTAAATTCGGTTGGGATGATTAAACAGTCGGTATGTTGCAAACCACAAGTTTTAAAGGATAGTGGAAAAACAAAACAAAAAAGCATTTTGGGTTTTCTATTGGCAATACGGCCGAACAAGTGTTTGAGCATTTGAAGAAAGGAGTCATAGTGCATTTGATCAAATGCAATGTGGGAAAATGAATCTGACCAATTGATTTAGCGTGTCAAGTTCAACTCTCCTGTATTGAGGAACTTCCACAATTTTTCTTGAAATCCTTTCTAGGTGAACTAAGTTGCCTCTTAGACTTGTCAGACAAATATTTTACTCCTTTTTAGGCTTCTAGACAACAACAACACGAGCAATTTATCTTCGAGCCCTGGCAGTCAATCTAGGTCATGTGAAGACGTCTCTGATCAAAGGGGAGGTCAAGGAAGCACCCATGATGACAACGATAATTTAAGATCAATGGCGACTATAGAAGCCTCTGGTTTTCCAACTTGGTCAGAATCAACAAACGGTAGGCGTCTATTTTATAGATTTGTTTTTGTTAATCTGCATCCAGATTTTTTAGTTTTTTGTATCTTTCCCAACCTCCCTCTCTCTTTCCCTATAACCCCATCTTTCTCTCTATTCCTCTTTCGCTTCTCCTTTCACTCTCTCTTCATATGTATTTCTCTCCTTTTTTTATTCATTAATATGTCGGGTGCAAAATATATTTTCCGAAATCTAGGGGGGAGGGGCAATTTTTATTTTTTCTCTTATTTTCAGTAAAAATACCAAAAATATTATTTATCAACAAAAATACCAAAGACGTATTTTTAGAAATATAGGGAGATAAAAAGATCCAAGAGGGCAAATTCCCTCCTACTCCAATCGGTGTCATCGAGTAAAGAGCAACAAAGAGTTAGCCGCCAAGTATCAAGTGATGGACATCTTGGATTGTGCAATTTCGAAAAATTGTCTGTTTTTTCATTCATTAAGAAAGCAACGACACCCAATTCTAAAAGGAATAGCTTTGAATTGTTACGGTCAAAATAAATCCACATGAATTCAAGAAGAGGGTTGCAAAATAGAATTTTACTGAGCTGGCGACTGATCTTCTCAGCAAAGTCTTAAAGAGCGATTGCCAAGCTCATGTTAATTTTTCCTGTTATGTGTTTAGTTTCCCTCAAAATAAAACCTTTTTTACAGTGGAAAGATTCTTTGTTGATAAATCTCCATTTAAACATAAAATGCTTCTTAAAAATAACTTGAGTTGACAAATGCAATTTTATAAAAACATATTAGCCCCGGTGCTATGGCAGCAAGGATGCTGTTGCTAGACTGTGACATTTATTTTCAACAAAAAAAGCAATAAAAACAATCTTGATCTGGAGAGAGCAACCATTTCACTTTGATTTTGTTGGCGTTCAAAACATGAAGATTAGTTATAAACGTTTGATTTCTATGATAATTTATCGTCATCGCCAAGAACGAACCAAGAACGTTGCTTTCTAAAACTTCTTGATAATTTAAATTCGTAATTTTTTGTGTATCTTATATGTAAATTTGTTGAGTCATGTCGGACTGATGCTACTTTCGACAAGACCGATTGTTTGTTTGTGTTCATCTTTTGTTTATTTCTTGTCTTCGAAAGGTTTATTTTCGTAAATCAGTGCCTTGATATAAGGATTGACATTTATTCGGAAACTAAAAAATACTGATTGATAGAAGTTAGAAAATAAATGTTAAACATACTTATGGAATAAATTCGAATATTAACCAAAATTTTCAAGCAATTCTCCTAAATACAAATCTGCAATTCTGCGCTCCAGTTGTTACAATTTTTTGCCATGTTACTTTTCTTTTGCTTTGCATTAATAATACCCGTTTTGTATTTCCTACAGGTCTAAAAAGTATAATTTTTCGTTCAAAATATTATTATTTTTTCCTTTGACTAAGATTTTATAAGTATTGATATTAACTATCGAAGCAATATAGGTGCTGCCCGAGGCAAGATGTAGGCCTCAGACCCTCGCTAAAAATGAGCAATATTTAGAAGAAATTTCAGAGTGAGTTGTTAGTAGTAATAGTTTTATTGTGTTTGTCTGTTCTAATTCTATGTCTGTAGACTTTGTGATTTTTCTTCGTTTTTTTCAAAATACCATAGTCTTTTTTAACCACGAAGTAAAGTACGTATCTATCTATCTACCTAAACAAGACTTGAATTAAGTTGTTCAGCATTTTATATAGCATCTTCCAATTAATGCACTCGCCTCCAACTTCGAAATCTCGTCAATAATGTTTCCTGCTTGCTGTTTTTTCGCTTTTCTTGCAGTTTTTCGCTATAACTGCTCTTTCAAGAAATGCTGAATGTTTGAAAAATGAATGTTAGTTGCGTAATTTGATATCTTATAATGTTTAACTATTTTTTTTTGTCAGAGATACCGATAGGCAAATTAATTTAGTTCTTGCTTTGTAGCAATTCATTCCTGACGACATCCATAATACAAGAAAAAATCGTCTTAAATACTGAAGGGAATTCTTATATTTTGCTAATGGTTAGTCCATTTTAATTTTACAAAAAAGAAATACATACTAAGAAAGCCACACTATATTCCCCCCTTAGAACAAAATCTCGGGAGTTACCCCCCCCCCCCCCCCAACCTAATTTTTGAAACAGCCCGGCTGGATATGCGTGTCAAGCTATTCAAATAAGAAATTGAATTTATTCTTTTCAATATTTTATAATAAAAATGGCTTAAAGCGTGGGTGAATTTTTTGAAGATTCCTTATTTCTATTGTTTGATAATGAGATTTTATACGATGTCTTGGAAAAAAATACAACAGACAGTCAGAATGCTCGTTTTTGAATTTCATTAAATTTTTAATGATTACATTAAAACTGTTTTACATTAAAATATAAAAATTGCATTTGTACTACATTAAAGAGCAAAATTTTTTCAAATCAAACAGTTTGTGGCAACAAAGTATAAGTTAAGAGTTACCCTTGCCAATAATAACCAAAACTCTAAGACAAATTGTTTGATAAAAATTTGTGCATCAAAAGAATCTTCTTTTATATAGTGATTCCATATACACAAAATTCATAAATTTTGCAGTTATTGATAACAAGTTAAGATCCTGAGAAAATTGAAATAGTTTTAGAAAGAGGGAAGAAAAAGCAAAAGGGGGGCGATCTTGAAGAAAATTACAATTCAACATGTCTAAGAAACCTATCACGGAGGTTTCAGGCTTTTTATACACGCAGCTTCTATACACCAGCGTCCGAAGAATATTGGGAGATGGGTCATTAATATCCGTTGAAATTACTAGTAGCATTTTTAAGCAACGTAAGAGATTTTACCGGAGTAAGGGCCAATTTGCCGCAAATGAAGATCTTAAGTTCGAACAGGCTTCGAACTATGGAGTGAAAATTCTGTAAAGGGGAATAGGTATAGTCATTGACAAGCTATATATAGCCTGTTAGTTTCATACTAACATACTTCTATAACCAACTACCAATTTCTGCCATTTTGTGCTGCAAAACAGAGATTTTCGAGCGAAAATCCTAAGAAAGCTTATTGCCTAAAAACTATCGAATGTCTATAGTTACAGCCTACCGGTTTGAAAGTTCAGACTGTCGTACAGTACCATATCCGTCCCTAAACATACACAGTGTCAAAACAAAATGAAGGGCTACTATGGATATTAGTTTGGAAAAAAATTTTAACTTTTGCATAAAGATTGGATGGGTAATAAAATAGTGAGAAGAATTTTTCTGGATAGAATTTTTGTGCCTTCCAGATTTCAAAACAAGGAATGAGATTCTCACCTAATGAAACTCACTGATAAACTTTCTCGTCTGCAATTATTTATCATATGGCAATTTCTACCGCTTATATTTAGTCTAAGTCTTGAAGGCAGCCCATATGTTCCTGCAGTACATTATTTGGAAGGTTGTTTCATCTAGGTTCTATTCCCATGCGAAAAATAGCCACAATTTATTTTCAAACACGGAGCACTTCACCTATTATTGCTTCTCACATTTATTACTCTTCTCAATGTATTAGGATTTATTAATTGTTTCCAATCTTTTCTGCTAATGCAATCAGAATATTCCCAGAAAAGGAATATTGTAACGCTAACACAGAGTAGAAAAATACAGCTTCCTTTGGAAACTAACATTCCTGAACAAAGAAAGACAGAATTAAGAGAGGCAATATCAGAGAAAGCGCTAATAAAAGCAAAGGGAACGTATGGATGGTATATTATGCGGGAAAGGAATTAAAAAAGGATGAAAAGAAAGTGACTCTTCCTCGTAATCAACGTACTATAGCTTTTCTTCTCTTCTTTCTCTTTTCTTTTTCTCCTTCGCATCGATACAACTATCTACAAAGCGTCAAATAACTATATACTGACAAAATAACTATATGGATTTCATGTTTGACCTTAACGATGCAGCAGGCAAGTTGAACTTTACCAATTTAAGAAATACGTTGCACGTCCCTGTGCACGTCCCGTGCACAGGGACGTGCATGGGGGTAACTCAGTGCCGCCCCCCCCCCAAAAAAAAGAAATCTAATTTTTCCGAATATCTGGACACCTTTAATTAAATTATAAATGCTTGTTGAGTTATATAATATTAGTTCATTTTCTGAGATGACCTATGTTTTCCTGCCAGTTTTTTCTTCATTCTATTCCTTCCTAAACTTCTTTAAACTTGTTTGTGTTTATGAATAGGCTACACTGTAACTATCATGCCCTGTCCCTTTCTTGAATTAGAGCGAAGCTCATTAGGTAGCTTCTCTAGCTAGGATATAAAAAATCTAGTTTTAGACTATTTTACTTATTCAGGTTTAAAGAATGAAGGTCATTCGCTGCCTTCCTCTGACCTGGTCACATCGGGAAACGTACCTGCAGCCATGGGGCCTCACAGCGGGTCCCCGTATGGCAATTCTTCTGACGGAGCTCCTTTAGATATACCCACTGCAACACCTTACAATTCTCCGTATTATGCCAAGTAGGTTTCAATGTCTTCTTTATTTATTTATAACGCTGTGATGATCCAACAGTACTTGAAAATAATAATTTGTTGATGGTAGATTTGTCTTTTTTGTCTACGAAGTCTGCATCGTGACTGCCTGTATTTTCGGGAATTTCATTTCAGTGGAAATTGTTTCACTTGGTCATCTATGGATATTCTTTTTTTTATTATTTCATACACTTTCAGAATTGCATAGACTAATATATTAGATGCCATACATAAATTTGCAATTTGCTGTATATATATGAATGAAAATAAATATTAAAGTGAATATTCAGTTTATCTTCCAGTATATTTTTAAAAGAAGTCTAAACAATGTGACCATATGGGAGAACAAGAATTAATGTATTTTGCACTTTTTTCGCAGTTTTCAGGAGGTTTTTTTTTATGTAAACTTCAATCGTATGATAAATGTCACAATTATAAACGATTGGAGGGCTTGTCTTAGAGTAATTGTCACTTGTCTTAGACTAATTTCCGGAATTTGGTATTTTACATCAGTTTGTTTTAGTTTTAGCTATAAAGTTACACTTAGATGGCAACATTGCTCTAAAAAATAATCGGTCAATAATATTGCGAATAAGACTAGCTGTTGCACTGCTGTGCATGTTATGACTGTATAGTATGCGTATTATAGAATGCATATTCTAGCAAAACACATTTAGATTATACTGTCTCAAGATATCAAACAGCTTGCTTTTAACATATTAGGCATGCAAGTTCCCAAAGCTCTAAACGCTATTGCTCCGTTACATATATTATACGCATTTTCATTCTGGAACAAGGTTGCCAGCTTTTAGCACCATTTTATTATGTGTAGCACTGTAGCACTTGCTCAGGGTTGCTAAAATATTGCAAAAATAGCCCGAAAGTGCTATTAAAACACTATTTCAGTTAATTTTTTTATTATAGCACCGAAAATCGCTGTGTAGCACGCAAATTTGGGCAATTGTAGCACTTTAGGAACTGACTGTTGTGGCAACCCTGTTCTGGAATCTTCTGGCAAGTGTGGAAAGTGTGAAACCTCCTCTTTGTTCTACCGATTTGCAGAAAAAAACTAACAAATTGTCACCATGGACTTGAAATAGCTTCCTTGTTCGGTTTTAAAACCTAAATGACCCAAATTTAGCAGCTGAAAACCTATTTGCCGGCAAAAAACTAAACCAGCTCCATAACATGAATAGCCAAGTCTGCTATAGTTCAAGGTTTCCACTCGTTTTTTTTTTCTTTCTCGTTTTTTTGTTCGTTTCCTTTTCCAGAAGTTATTGTGCTTTTATTACTGTTTTTTTCTTTTTGTTCCCTTGCCTTCATTTTCTTCTCTTCGCCTTTTTTGTAATTTTTATTCTATACTTGTTATATTCGACGGGTTTTCAAAGAAATTACTATATTAATACTATAAATGACGCAGTAATTGCAAATCTTGATCTCGAACTTCAAATATTATTGGCCTTTTTATTAAGAAGCTGCATTGACAATAATACAGCTAGTGTGGAAGCAGCTTCAGACTTGATGATAGCTGAATGTTTTTGGTTTTCAGCAACTCAAAAGGTGTTTTATTAACTATGGTCTTCTCTCTGTGTCTGGTGCTACGAGGCTCATAAGTAAATTCACATTTATGACTGTAAGGTGTAGTCATGTTTCAATAACATTATACACCGTCGGTATCAATAGCAACCACAAATAATTACAAAATTTTTCGGTCATTCAAACAAATAAAGTGAAAATAAGACAGAAAATAGACATGCCACGTATCTAAGATTCGTGGCTGCGCAGGAATGATACATCAAGAGTGATATGCCGGTAACCTTGGTGATCGCCAAATGATGCTATTTGACAACGTTCTTGTTTACAAGTCCCTGATGAAGTTCATCATTGTGAGTGACGTTATGAAGAGTTACTTCCGTCGCCTTGACTCTTACAGAGATCAGAAATTGCTTGTAGAATGATGGTATAGTTACTGTAGCTGCCAGTTCAAAACGAATGGGAAGTTACTGAGGGAGTGTGGTAGGAGTATCACGAGAGGTCAATCTCTATTTGGCACGAGTTTGTAAAGACTTGAGTAGAGCTGTATGAGTTACTGGATTATATTCCAGTGCCCCAATAGCGGCCAAAAAAAAGAAGAAAAAAAAGACACTACTTCCCATGCAAAAAAGGGATTTTCCTTGTTGTTGAAGGTGGGGACATGTAATTCTCCTCTACATGGTTTTCTACCATGGTGATAACAATGTTGCACTTTTCATTTCGACCCCCCCCATGATCTTTTCTGGTGCCCTCATTCCTTGTTTGTTTTTTTTCACTCTTTTTTACAATAAATTTGTCAATTTGGTCAGTTATTGGCGTCCTTGTCACATTCCCCCCATTCCAATATTTTGCTTATTGGCACCCATATCACATTGCCCCCCCCCCCAATATTTTGCTTATTAGCGCCCTTGTCATATTGCACCCCTCCCAAGATTTCTCTCTAGATCTGCCCCTGCAATTGTTTTGGTCTATACTGGACGCTACTTCTTTCTGCAAGCAATGGACAATATCAGGTTGAATATAGTGATTGAAATCGAATTAGTAAGTACATGTAAGTAGGAAATTCTTGAAATTTACTATCTTAGCTGCTTGTTTTTGCGAAACTCCATTTACAAACAAAGGTGTTCCAAATTAAGATGCCATTAGGGTTAACAGTCTTAGCAGTCCGCTGAACATTTTGCTACTCTACTATATTCCTGCTGTACAGGCTAATATATGAGTTTTTCATAGATACTTAAAACGATCCAACATTCACAATGAATCTTAGGGTTTATAAGTGTTTGGCGAAGGTCTAAAATCAGGTGAATCCTACCATACTATTTAATGCTTATGGCACTACTTAAGATACTTCTATCGATCTTAGGTAAAAGAAATACATTCGATGAGTCATAGCAGCTTTTTTTCATTCTTTCTGATTTGCCCTTTTTGTTTGTTTTTGAAAAACGTTAATTTATGCTGCAAAAATTTTGTTCGAGAACAGGATAAATAAATAAGCAGGTCTTCCAGTTAGTATATTTTAAACCACGCCTTAAAATCCTCTAGATTTTCCTATGAATAGAGCGACATTAGATTTTGTTTTTGACATGCCAAAAACGATAAATACCTTGAAAAATACCTAAAATATACCTAAAAAATTCCTGAAAAATAGCTGGTAAAATACCTTGAGCTTATTTTCTTTAGCCTAGAAATGGGCCATAATTAAACAGATAGTGTCCTTTCTTCTTCCTTGTCATACAATCAAACAGTTCATGATAACGAACTGTAAGTAAGGAGCGACCCGGCTCAATAGTAACTGAAACTCTAAAAAGCGGAATTTTGATACCAATAGATACATCAAAAGAATCAAGTTTTAATGCTGATTTCAAATATATAAATTTCATCAAGTTTAGTCCTACCCCTCAAAAGTTACGCGCCTGAGAAAATTTGGCTGATTTTCGAAAAAAGGGGAAAAGACCCCCTAAAACCTACATAACCTTAATGAAAATCACACCATCAGATTCAGCGTATCAGAGAACCCTACTGTAGAGGTTTCAAACTCCTATCTGCAAAAATGTGAAATTTTGTATTTTTTGCCAGAAGAAAGATCACGGATGCGTGTTTATTTGTTTTTTGTTTGTTTTTTTTCCAGGGGTGATCGTATCGACCCAGTGGTCCTAGAATGTCTTGGAAGGGCTCATTCGAATGGAAATTAAAAGTTCTAGCGCCTTTTTTAAGTGACCAAAAAAATGGAGGGCAACTAGGCCCCCTCCCACGCTTATTTTTTCCCAAAGTCACCAGATCAAAATTTTGAGATAGCCAAAAATTTTTGTTCAGCATGGTCAGAAATATAATAAATATGTCTTTTAGGATGACTTAATCCCCCAAAGTCCCCGGGGGGAGGGCTGAAAGTTATGAACTTTACCCAATGTTTACATATAGTATTGGTTATTGGGAAGTATACAGACGTATTCAAGGGGATTTTTTTCTGGTAGTGGGGGGGGGGGGTCCGGGGTTATGTAGCATGATCTTTCCATGGAGGAAGTTTTCATGGGGGTAGGGACATTGCTATGAAGGGGGCGTAAGATTACCCAGCATTATTTAAAAAAAAACGATCAGAAATTAAATAACAAAAAAAACAAGTTTTTCAACTGAAAGTAAGGAGCAACATCAAAACTTAAAACAAACAGAAATTATTAAGTATATGATTGGGTTCACCCCCTAGTCAATACCTCGCTCTTTAAGCCAACGTTTTTTTATTACTTTCATAAGAGCTATTTATTCTAATTAACGGCCTTTGTGATTAAGGGTTCATTTTTAAAGAATTGGAACAAAAATTCGAACTTTAGCGTAAAGAGCGAGGTATTGACTAGGGGGCGAACCCCCCTAATATACGTATTAAAAATATATGGATATAGTAGTTCGTTACGTAAGTTAATTCGTAAGTTACGTATATTTATTACTAATAAAAACGTTCGTAAATAAAATTAAACAACTTTCGAGAAAGCCATTTAACCAAATAAAAGTAAAATTAATATGCAGTTTTTCTTTAATTATTCATGTACGTTGAGCCAAAATCAAAACCTGCATTAATTCAAAAACGTTCAGGAATTAAATAAAAAAATAACATTTTTTTTAACTGAAAGTAAGGAGTAACATTAAAACTTAAAATGAACAGAAATTATTCCGTATATGAAAGGGGATGTCCACTCCTCAACGCCTCGCTCTTTACGCTAAAGTTTGACTTTCTCACAACTCTATTTTTTTAATTGTTTTAAAATTGTTTTAATTGTTTTAAAAAATAGAGTTGTGAGAAAGAGTCTAACTTTAGCGTAAAGAGCGAGGCGTTGAGTTGGGGATAGCCCCTTTCATATACGGAATAATTTCTGTTCGTTTTAAGTTTTAATGTTGCTCCTTACCTTCAGTTAAAAAAATTGTTTTTTATTTAATATTACTTAGAATTGTTGCTTCTTTTCGTGCGTACTATGTTCGAATATGACATTCAAGATATATAAAAAAAACTGCATCTTTTAGTAATAAACGAAAAATTCACGTGTGAAGTCTAACTAATAATACTTAAACCAATAAAATTATCGATATATTTGGAAAAGCTGTGCTCATGGATGTAAACAGGTCACGCTTCAGGCCCTCCCCCTGAAATCCTAAATTTTTCGAATCTCTGGGTCCTTCTTATTAAAAAAATTTAGTAAATATGTTTTTTTTTTATTATTGTCCCCTCCCCTCGAAAACAATCCTGCGTACGGCCCTGACTATTTTTTTTTTATTGCTTTCACGGTTCAAAAAATACAGAAATTTTGGGATCTGGTTAATACTTAACAATAAAGTATATTTAGTTCATCAATTCCCAGGTATCCTAATATTCTACAAATGCAGAATGTATGACTTAATGTTGTGTTTTACCATGTTATATTGCACAATCTCACTATGCTGAATCTGTTGACTTACAAATCACAGTTTTGATGTGTAATTTCTTCTTTTTTTTTTAGTTCTACGTATGGTAGTCAAGCGTCGTATATGCAAACAGCGGCTGCAAACTTCTACGCAACTGGTCAAATAATGAATCCATATGGAGCCTTGACGCAAAGTTATATGTCTGCACTACCAGGTGATTGCAAAATTATTGGATTTCGCCTTTTTAACAAGGAGAGATATTCGTATACCCCCCCCCTGAAAGTCCTGAATACTCTGATAGAGTAAAAGGCTGGAAACTAGTATCTCATCCCAAGAAAAGTTTTTGTATTTGCCTGCTCGGGCCAAAATATTTAAGAGTCTTTCTGTGTATATTCGAATTCTGTAATCAGAATGTTGCAAAGTGTAGTAACCTGATAAATACACTGCACCAAAATTGTCCGTTATAATTACAATTAGGTCAGTTAGGAACATACAAAATAGTTCATTTCTCACTATGAGTTTGTGTAGGAGGGGCAATTCTGCTCCTAGGGGAACGATTTTATTTCTTGACCTCTCATGGTCATTCTCCAAAAAATGGATTTCGAACTTAGCTAGGAAATAGTAAGTTTCGAAAAGGAATTTTGAACCTATTTTTTAACTGGCATCGCAATTCCTTCTTCCCTATTTTCCTTCTTTAATATCTCTCTACTCATATTTTATACTGTAAGTTTGTATTTCCATGAAAGTGTCTTAAGTTAGCCCATCTCAGTTCTCTTGTTTACCTTATTACCTTATTACCTTATTTCTCCAGTAAACCCAACCTTCAGAAAAGTGATTGTCTGTCAATGAATACAGCATCCAAAAACTTTAGATTCAGTTGATCACAACATTTTAATTTGTAAGACTCCCCGAATCTCCTTAAGTTCTTGAATAAAAATTCGCGTATCTCTTTTCCCACTTTTTCCTCCTTCACACAACTTCTGTAAGACCACAGCTAGGATATGCCTGGCATTTCAAACGGACTCTCGGATAAAACACAATTCAAAAGTGTGCCTTTAAATCATCTAATACCTTCAAAGGAAAGATAGGTCAATACTTGTTTAGGCTTTGCAAGGGCTGCGCTGATAAATTTTAAAGGTCAAGATATTTTTCTTGAGATCTATAGCTCTGTCAGACATACTCGACTAGGTTCTTCATCTCTCTCTCCCTCTCTCTCTCTCTCTCTCTCTCTCTCTCTCTCTCTCTCTCTCTCTCTCTCTCTCTCTCTCTCTCCCCCCCCCTCTCTCTCTCTCTCTCCCTCTTTCTCCCTTTCTTCTTCTGTTTCTCCCCCTCTTGTGTCTCTTTCTTTCCCTTTCTTTTCTCTGTATTTTATCTCTTAATCTCCTTGCCAGTTCCTCAATTTTATAAGTATCTCGAAGTCACGTAATTCTTTGTGTTTGAATACAACATGTTGGAATCTTTCCTCATCCGTTTCTTCTTCTTTTTTAACTTAGGGTGAAGGGATTTATTAAATGTATAAAAATATGCAGTTTATAAATCTCTGTTGTAAAAATTTGGAATAGATTACGATTGGTCTGCAGCTTTGCATGCAGATTCTTGTGCATCAAAATATCCCACTGCTGAAAAGTTTTAGCTAAAGTTTCTAGGTCGACTCTAGGCTTAAATGGCAATAATTTTCTGTTCTTTCAGCTGTTAGAAGTCAAAGTGGTAAAGCAAGTCACAATAGCCCGTACCTGCCATATTCTATGTCAACCGGTCAAAACCCTGGCCATCAGACATATCCATACCCGTCCTATCCTCAGTTTGCTGCAGCTGCCGCTGTTGCTGCAGGATCTCAAGGATATCCTAATCCAACAGTAAGTACCAATTAACTAAAATCTAGGCTTATTGAGTAGCGTTTGCAATATTTACACTGGTATAATAATTACACAGTATATAATTAGTCTTTCTTCGAAGAACTGATTTCTTCCATGTTGAAACTTTTCATCAATTTCATGCTAAGAAGTAAAAGAAAGGAGACGCTAGATCTTGATACTCTGAGTATTAAAAAACAATAAAAATTGTTGAAACATACAGAATACTGATAATCTCAACCACATTCAGGAATGAAGATTTGTTGCGATAATCTCTCTTTTAAAAAGGCTATTCATTAAAAAACTTTGCACCATATTGACTGTGGAGAGCTTCTCATCTTTTGTACGGTTGTTTCATTTATTTCCTGTTTTTTTTTTTTTTTTTCAAACGAAATAACCTTTTTTTAATATATTTTTCAACTTAATCCTCACTCCTAATTTCAGGTTTGACCCATATATCAAACTCCACCACTCCCCCTCCCGAAATAAATTCCTACTCTCGTGAATAGGTGAGTTGTCTGTATCTTCTGAATGAAATTTCATGACAATTAGCAGAAAAAAAACAACATTTCCATGAATTAAAATGTCATCTCAAGTAGAACATAAACTTTAAATCGGAATGTAAGTAGATTCGACCTTTTAAGGAATGGCATTTAGTACTTGTGATTGACCCATATACATCTAAGCCAATTTATGAAGGAATTACGGTCCAGATATCTTCAGTCGATTGAAGACAGCCCAACTGCTAAGGCTTGAATCTTGATATGCGATGTTGCACTAGACTACTGATAATTTTTTTTTAGTTTTACCCGATAGATTTGTGTAAATGCAAGTAAAATCTGCCCTATTTTAAACTGTCTCCAGGTCCTGTGGGAGGTAGTTGCTACCTTGACAGTCGATAGAATCACATAAATGTAAGGAAGAGCTTCGGGAAATTATACTGCACCCAATTCAGTGGGTGAAGGTTCATTGGTTTGCCTCTAAACACATCAATTTTGCATATCCATGTTGGATTTATGAATATACATTTTTTTTCCGTCATCAAGAAGAAGATTTTAGGATTTTCTTACCCAGAAATATTACAGCACATTTATCTACTATATATTTATAGCCTGCTTACAAAATTGAAGATAATGGAGAAGGGTGAGCACAAAATACAAGAAAAACACACTGCTAAATTACCAAATGAATGACTTTGCAATGACTTATATGCCATTACAACAAAATTAACAATTGTATTAACTTAAATAGAATTAAAAACGACCGGATATGGTGACGGTGTGGGCCCAGTAGTCGAGCATCAAAGGAAAGTTTTCGTTGAAGACGATACGGAAAGGCATATTATCAGTAGTACCAAACTGACTGATCATTCTTCTATTTCAATAAGAGCGTGGCAAATAAAGAAGAAACTTGCAATGCCAGAAATGAAACAAAAATGAATAAGCTTAAGATCGCTTTCATGAAACAAAGGGTAAGTCCCAATCGCAAAATATATAGGATGATCACAAAACATAGGGTAAAGTTTCGCGAGAACATGTCTATTATAATGGACACGATTAGTGACAATCTTGGCATAACCGATTTTTAATTTGAGCATAATATCTGATACAGTTTTCCACCTCAAAACTGAAATTTAATCGCAGATAGACAGTGCCGACCTTTGGGGGTGGCGATCGGTACGACCCCACTGGGCCCCACGCCTACCGGGGCCCCGCGCTAACAGGGTCAAATATGTTACGAGTTACAATGACGTGAGTAATTTTGTGACTTCGCGAGGGGCCTCACAGAAAAATTCGTGGAATGTATGGCTGGGGTTTCCCATTACATTATCATTACTCCCACCACATTATAACCACGACACCAGGCCCCACACAGTGGCGGCTGCACAAGCCACGCGCACCAGTAAGACCGCCTCTGTAGATAGATGTTGCAAGCCATCCGAGGCTAGGAACAAGATGAATAACAGAAAGAAGGCAGTATAGATGATTCGAAACGAACTTTTCATTAAACGACAAATATTCACATTTATCAACCTTAAGTGAAAATCCAATTCTTTCAAATGAAGATCGTACGCAAGCAACACTCTGTGCTAGACCATCTTTGGACCGCTAATAAGCAGCAGGTCATCAGCATATCCAAGATAAGATATGTTAAAATATCCAGAAAAACAAGCAGAAGACATGCTGGGAAGAACGCTGGATAAACATGCACTGAAAATGTATGGAGAGCGCTCATTTCCTTGTCGAATTCTGCGGTGAACAGGCATATTCCTAAAAATCCCACCCATTGACTTGAAACTCACATGAGAATTGAGATATCAAAACTTTAATAATTCCTTCGCTCATGTAAGTTAATTCTGAGCGTTAATTCCGAGCTCATGTAGAGAATAAAATGGTTCATAAATGATCAACACAATCAAGCGACATACATGTGTGTGTACTACCCAAAAATATTATAATATTATGTTTCGTCTGATTAACTCATCATTTGGAAAAGAATTTTTTTTCATGAAATTTTTCTTTTGTTTAGTAATTGTTTAATCTATCGCTTTTTTGTTTCTTTTCAGGGTCTTGATTATTCCCCATATTCAATGTATAGTCAACCAAGTTCTTTCTACTATGGCCAGAGTTACAGTGGATATAATTCGTTAGGATCATCGACGTCCGCCAATGCCATCCCTGCTTTACCACCGTAATTCCTATCTCTTTCTTTGTTTACACACTTCGGCTCTTTATAATTAATTTACTTACTCTTTGATCTGTGAGGTAAAATAATACTTAGAAAGAGATGAATCCTTCTTTCTCCTTTTTCATTATTTAAGTTTCACCACTTCCAAATTGTATTCATGGTTGTCAATTTTCAATTGTTATGCCTAATCGATCTATCTTGTTAAATGAGTAATAATTGTTTATATGTATATCTGTAAATTTTCTCTTGAAAATGACACGATGATTTTTTCTCGAAATTGGCATACTACCAGTTTACAGTGTAAAAAAACGATGTCAGTCAAAAACGACGATAGGTCATCAATTTGGAAAAATTCGCTTCCCCCTCCAAGCCAATTGATATTTTTTTAATAATCCGTCTGCTGACTGAAATGATCTATGGGTTGAAAGCCTTGAGCTATGCTGGCTGAGCTTCAAAAAGCAAACCAGTTGATTTCGATCTTTAAGAGAAAAACTCCCTGTTTTATAGCTGTGAAGTGATCTCGGATTCTGTATTGCATCACATTAAACGTTATGCATTGCGGCAGAAAAATTACAATAATAATAGTATACCAGGGCACCAAGCTTCGCTTGTTGATTATTGTTCATTTAATAGATTGTTAGTAATAAAATAGTCATTCTTTTTCCGTTTTCTTGATCTAAACGATCTAGATTGGTCACGACTTTGGAAAGCTCGTTAAGGCCTTAATTAACTTTTGAAATACTTTTTTTTTGTATGAATGACACCACAAGTACCCAGACGTCCAATAGGCCTACCTGGTGGTTTTACTTTCGACAGTGAATAAAATAAAATTAGATTTTATTTAATTTAATTTTATGCGAAAATTTAATTTTATGCGAAAATTAATTTTATGCGAATTTTATGCGAGATTTTATTTAATTTTAATTTTGCGAAAGAGATTAAAAAAACTGTATTTTCACCAAGCAAAGTTCGGTTCCCTGATACTATGTTTTATTAGCACTTGGTGAAAAAATTAAACTTCTCTTTGTGCTAAAAAAATATACGCTGCATTGGCAAAAGGTTTCAGAATTGTATTTTCCATCTCCCATAGATTCTGTGTACTTTTTAATGAAAATTTTATGTTTTGATGTCTTTCCTAAAATATACTAAAATACTTTAAGATAGCTTTTTTATTTTAGTTTTGTATGCTGGATCCAGAATACCCCTAAAAATCAAAATCTGCTTTGGAAAAAGGTATCAGAATTGTATTTTCCATCTCCCACAGATTCTGTTTTATGAAAATTTTATGCTTTGATGTCTTTCCTAAAATATACTAAAATACTTTAAGATAGCTTTTTTATTTTAGTTTTGTATGCTGGATCCAGAATACCCCTAAAAATCAAAATCTGCTTTGGAAAAAGGTATCAGAATTGTATTTTCCATCTCCCACAGATTCTGTTTTATGAAAATTTTATGCTTTGATGTCTTTCCTAAAATATACTAAAATACTTTAAGATAGCTTTTTTATTTTAGTTTTGTATGCTGGATCCAGAATACCCCTAAAAATCAAGATCTTTTGTTTTATTTTTTAAGAAAACTATGCTTTCTTAAGGAAGTAAATACAAATATACTTTCTAAAACTTTAGCTCTCTTTGTTTGTTGATGTTAGTCTTCTTTTATAATTCTTCTAATGATAGTAATCCAGGCGATTTATCTTTTGTCATCCTTTAGTCAAGATCAAATGGTCAGTCAGATATTAAATGAGATGGTATTTCATGCACTGATTTGATGGTTTGATAACTTTCGCTGAATTTGTTGCTTTCATTACCCGTAACTCTAACCATATTTTTGTGTTTTTCAACTAGTTTGGTTTGGAAGACTCTGATGTTTTACTCATTTAGCTCTTTAGTAGGGGCACAATTTGGCTGGTGCGATGTGACAGTAATTAGTACTCTCTTACTAAAAAGGTAAGCTGCGGAGTAAAAACATTGAATAAGCGAAAAAGGAAATGGAACAGAGAAGGGAATCTAGAGTAAAAAAATTCAATACAACAAACGGATCAAACCGTATTAGACAACCGCACCGATATACCAAGATTCATCCTTAAAAACTAAAGAGACAGTAAGGGAGGAATGATATTAAACTTATCAGACAATCAGTCCAAGACAGCCTCTAAAGAATAGAAACAAGAAAAATAGGCACAGAGTGATTTTAAATTTTTACCACAAAAACCAATACTGACCTCCTTTTTTATCTCGAAGAATGACAAGTCGAAGTCACAGTTAAAAAAATATTTATGTTTCTTTATCGAAAAGGTAGATTTGATATTCTCTTCATTTTCATACAGATGTAAAGTAATTATAATCATTTCCTTTTTAGGGCAAATTCTCCTTCTTCAGTATTAACACCACCATCTGCATCAGCTCTAGCAACGTATCAATTAGCAACTTTATCACAAGGTGGAAGCACTGCCGGATATACACCAAGTAAGTCCTTTGTATCTTCTGTTTTTCATATTCGCATTTCATTAAATATGTTGCTTTTACTATTGATGCTGTCAATAAATTAATGCTGACAATTTTTATTCTTAAGACTCAACTGGTTAAGATCTAATGTTTTGAAGCCAATTTAATGTATAGTTTCAAATTAAAAGTTGTTACTAAAGAGGCTAATAGCTACAAATATAGCATTTAAACATTCAGAAAAAAAATATGTCAATTGAACTTGTATTAAATATTTTTCCGACACTATCGTAAGTGCATTATATGTAATTTTTAAAATTCATAATTGTCGTGTTTTAACGGTTACTGTTTTCAGACCTTCTCATTAAAAGTTTAATAGGAATCTTTGCAATTGGCCTACGTCCATTTTAAATCTGTTCTTGCATCTAAGTAAACTGTCCGACTTGAACCCATTGTGGACTTTTCTAATTGCTTATATTTCTAACATAACTTTCTAATAATAAGTAGATGGCGGCCAAGTATGCAATGACTCCTCCAAATACTTTCACCATTTCATCTTTGTATATTTTATTTAAGGCATTCGGATGCCCAATCGAATTTAGACTATTCAAATAGTTAGTTTTATTACACTATTATTTGAACTTACTTTCAAAAAACAATACAGTTTGCTATATGGAATAAAACGGCAACATTTTTTTTACTTTCTTTTAAACCTGAAGAGGAGAACCAGACAACCCAAGATTATATATAAAATGTTCCGTTCAAGATTTGTGGCCGCTTATTATGCTCAAAAACTATTCTGGCATCCCTTCTATTCAATAATTCCTTTCAAATGAGCTCTTAAACAGCTTTCTGTGATATTCCAGTGACCGATTCGCAGTGACGAAAACAAAAGGAAAAACAGACGAAACATCTATCAGTGCTACCCATGAAAAGAAGGCATTTTTCTTGTTGTTAAGCCAGGGGGCTGTAATTTCCTTGTCTATGGCTTTTGGTAATGGTGGTTCTAATGGTATACCTTTTCTCGATCAGACCCTATGTTTGAGGGGTTTTCAGGCTACTTTTCGAAATTTCTATAAATTGGTTTTCAAAATAACATTTTAATGTTAAGACTAATCGAGATAGTAGTTACTACTGAATCAAGTACATTTGGCGATTTTTCTCAGTAGCCAATTTTTTTAACGTGTTTCTCAATTTCTTCTTACTATGGGCTGTGGTTCATTCTTTACTAGGTTGCAGGTCCCGCTGCAACAGTAAAATCTTGACAGCAACAAGTATATATACTTGTTGCTGATAATAAATATTTGCTCTCTTTTGAAATACTGACCACAATTGAAGCTAGTTTTATGTAAAGGAACAAACATCTTTCTTTCTATCGTAAAAAAGCTAGTCTTGAGTTCCTTATTTTTACTTAGTATTTCTGCTGATGGTTCACCTCATAGAGGGATAAACATTTTCGCCTCTGGTCTGTGAAATCAAGTTGGCATGAACTAATGAAAGAGAAAATCCTCAATATTCTATTTTCTTACAGTTCAGAGTCCTTCTTACGGACAACCAGATAGTTTGAGTCCAGCTTCCCCTGTAAAAAGCGAATCTTCCAGTAGTGGCAGAAGACCAAGAGAAGAAGGTAATATTTCTATCTTGTTTTTATCCTCTCTACCCATTGCATATTTTTCTTTATTTTTAACTTCCGCTCATCTCTGGTGAAAACAGCAAAATTTCATTAACATGTGAAGGGGTATTGGAGTGATCCAGACTGAAACACATCCTTTTATTTTGTGCTCTTCTTTTTGAGTATCAGTGAAATACTGAAATACCAATAAATAGAAAGTAATATAAGAAAGATTTCCAAGAAAAGCCAGAAATGATAAATTAGAACAAAACCACCTGGATTTTGTTCAATTTTGTCCTGAAAGAAAATCGGGTATTTTCAAAACACTATAGAAGAGGATGTATTGTAACAGGTAATATACAAATTGAGAGTTCGTTAATCAATGTGGTAGAAGATATTAGATTCCAGTTATGTTAGGTTGTTATGTCTTTTGGAAACGACAAGAAACAGACTTGGTTCAATTCAATAATGTTGAGTCTAAGTACTTAAGAGAGCCGAAAGTTCTATAACTTTTTTTTTTCACCAGCCTTCATTTTTGTCAATGGTTGGCTCCCGGTCAACCCAGTGCAGAGCCGTTTCTTGGGTTGGTGGTTTTGTAATTACAGTGCCCTTCTCCCGACTCAAATATGAGCAAAACAAGCCAAATGAATTTGAAAAATTGGATAAAAGTGGACAATTTCCCTGCCGCAGCGTCCCCCAAGCCACGGCGCTAGGGTTAACTGCCCGTTTGTTCCCCCCCCCCTTAGGAATGGCTCTGACCCAGTGTACTCAGAAATTTGGGCGAGATATAGGAAAGATTTTGTAAAGCTTCAAGGCAAAGTGCATATTTCATGTACATGCGGAGAGGAAAGTGGTTTGTTTCCACAGAGATCCCAAAACTGTTTCGGCTTGTCCCATATTTTCCTGTATTTGTCACACAATTTGTACGTTTTTTACGTTTTTTGAATTTATTCTACATCGATATTTTTAAACTACCTGCCCTCCTTCTGAAAATAGTTTCATGTGTACGTGCCTCGTATAAAGTATTACATAACAGTTTTTCGAGCAAAATACGTGCATTTCTTACTAATAACATACATTATTCCTTTAGTGCCATAAAGATAAAACAAAAACACATAGACAAAAACAAAGTAATGAATAGAAAATAAAAATTTCAAACTTGATCAACATCACTGGCTTTTATTAACATCATATCTTTATTTAAAAGTATTAAAACACCATGGAATTTCAATTCTGGTAACTTTTAGTGCAGTTCGTCAAATTGTTAGTACTACAGTATGTTCGCACTGTTGTCTCCTTCAGTGTCACTGCAGAAAGGTTAATTATACTTCCTATGCGGATCCCCTCTATCCTTCACAAAAAAGTTCCAACTAGCTCTTTTTGGCATAAGCGAACACTTTTGCGACGAGTCAAAACTTCGGTCTACTCTCAGAGGATAGTCTTTATCTGGCAACAGCAATTTTTTTTCTAATAAAGCAAAAGGAATTTTTTAAAAATCCAGTTTGGATAAGATGGACTTGAGACTACAAGTTAAGACTTTATTAATTAGCTTTCAGATAAGGATCTTAAGTTTCTTCTATTAAGGTCAGACTAACTTAACACCTAGCCTATAAGCCTCAATCCGTCATTTTGTAACACGTATAAATAACATTGTCTTTTCAGTTTCACCTATTTTGTACGAATATCTTAAATATTAATCGCGTTCATATATGAACGGCTCCCAAAAGGGTGCTCCAAAGCACTTGACAGGTCATCACGTGATTCTTGCAGCTGTTCTACCAGGGTTTGGGAGTTAGTTTGGCTGCAGCGTGATAAATCCTAAGTTCTCGGCAGGAGTTTTGTGATAAAAACACATTGATATCATAGTTTTCCTCTGCCATTTTGAACGCTTTCTAATATATACTTAACGTTAACAAATCATATATTCTGGATGAGTATATCAGATGGCTGATAGTCGTCAAGGCTGACTATCATCATCGGTATATTACATGGACCTAAGAGACATCAGTAAGCTTCGTGGTTAGTTCTATATGTTTCAACAAAACTCATCTTTGCATCATTGCACTTCTGTGTTACATAAGTCACTTAGTCACACAAGTCACCACAACCGTCTCAAATAAACACTGAAACAAAATGAAGCCAGTTGTAGAAACTTTGATAGCTTCTGCGACTCCACAGTAATTTTAAAGAAATATTTTGTTTTCGCGGAAGGAGCAAGGGGAAATATTTTGGTTCAAGTTTATATAATGAATTAGCTAAGCTTGATTTTTTAACGGTCGGGTTCCATGAAGATGTCGTAAAAATTCATTCTTTTTACTTGACACTATACACATATTTTTATCTCGTCGTTACTAAAATACGAGAGTAGGAAGCTGAGAGTTTAGTAGTGTATGATGTATTATTTCAGGCATTGTACCCCGAAGCGGTAGAACTCGCAGTCGAAGGCAAGTGAATCCCTCGCCAGATCCAGAAAATACTTTAGATAGAGTTTTTATCTGGGACCTTGATGAGACAATCATTGTTTTTCACACCCTTCTCACAGGAGCCTTTGCAGCCCGGTACAACAAGGTAATAATTGTATCTTTTTTCGTTCTTATTTTTTACTATTATTGGAAAAAGAGGAAGGGAAACTTTCCTGACTTTTCTTGGGTGTTGGGACAATAGAAATATATACTGAACTATTTTGGAATTAATTTTCCTTTATTTGACCTACAAACACCTGTGGAATTTATTCTTTGTTGAATTGTTTATATTTCATTTTTTCCTTAATATTAATGTCATCACGTGAGTGTCTCGTAATCAAAATATAGAATGAAACAAAATAAATTTGGACATTATACAGAGGTATATATGGGTTTACAGGTTAAAATATCTTTGGCATCGCAAAAAATGTCCAAAATATGAATAAAAAAATATTCTCTTTCATACTATTTTGCGTATAATAGCATGGTATTCTCCATTGCCCTAGTTCACAGATTACCCATGTTAAATTAATGTGTCAATTCTACTAATCTTAGCAACCAGCTATGGATTTACTATTCGTGTGGCTATATTTCTTAGCGATTCACATGAAAGTTCACAAATTAATTGTTAGTTCGAATTATTGTCAAATCACCCTATGCAACAATATTTTTCTTCGACATTTTGGTCCAAGTTAGATTAGAAAAAAAAACTTTATTGAAGCCATTACTGTACCGATTTAATGTTGGCCGAATAAGCATCAAAATGAAAGGCCAATTAAGTAAAATCCAACAATTGTTGGATTTCACTTTCCAAACTTTTAAAATCCAAAGTAAAAATCCACACTATTGAAGGAACTTTTGTGTTTTAATCTTTAGAAACCAAATAGCTAATTAGATGATTTTGTTTTCAAAATTTCACCTGTTAAATTTTAGTCTAATGACACGGACTATTTAGTTTCAAGCCACTTAGGTTTGATATACACTTGAAATTGAATTCAATATTATTATTGTAGAATAAGTATTTCATGAGTAGTGACATTCCTAGTAACGTTAACACATGTTTACAACATTGTAAATTGGTACAGAAGCTACGAATATTATTTCAGACTGAAATATGGTAATGACTATTTACATCATTATTTAATGAGATTGAATGTTTGCTTCAAAGCCTTTAGACTTTTGCCCAATAATTACTCTTTTCCGAAAAATAAGTATGGGAAAGGGTTGAAACTACAATAATACCTATATATAACTATTGATGTGTTCACAATTCAAATCATGATTATAGTATTTTTCATAAGAATAAGTTCATTATCAAGTCCAGACTGTTTATTGAAAATACATAGATCAACAGAAATTTCACAAGAACAAAACTCTTCTGAATGAAATTAGATTATTTCTCTGTTCTGTCACGTGTTGCTTCATTATCATCTAATAGCCTCAGTTAGTGTAGTTCAAATTTTATCTCAGGTTGTTTGGGAATGTAAGAGCTTCAAAGGCAAAGTTACTCTTGTTTTGTCTTCTCCAATTACCTGAATTTTCTTAAATTTCTTTTTGTCTGTAGTTCTTTTGTTGAATAAAGGGGTCAAATGGGAGGGGAGGGGGATATTCCTCTTCCGTTAGGTTTTAAATTTTATGTTTTTGGTGTTTCCATTGGGAAAAAATCGAAAAAAGAACAAAATCCCCCCGCCAGATTTTGAAAATACATTTGATTCTATCTTCTTTCAAAAAAATTTAAGCTCTTGACCTAACAGCCCCCACCCCTGCAGCCCATCCCAAATCTATATTTTCATGAATTGGCCCACTATTCATGGTCTTGGACCGTGAGAGTAAAGCTTTGGTCGTAAAAAATCAGATCAAAGATGGCAGAACCGACTTTTTAAAACAATAGATGGCGTTTGCACTCCGTCAATTTTAGCACGTTTTTAAAATGGAAAATGCCCAAACATTAAGAAATTGCTTGTCCAAATCGATATACAGTTATCCCACCTTCCAGAAAAATATGAGGGATAAATGTGTTTCCCCTAATTTGCATAAGAAATTGGTCGGTACTTGTCTATTATATAAAACAAGCTCGAGACGTGAAGTTTGGTGAATGCTAATGAAATAAAACAAAATTATGATGGAAATATAAGACTTTAGAAACAAATTTGGGCTATATATTTGCACATTAGGGGAGGGGGATAAATCATAAAATATATTAAATATGTAACCTAAACAAACATATTTTAACCCAACCAAACCTATTTAACCTAATGGAAAAAAATGATGAAAATAGAATACTTTATTAGCAAAATTGTGAAAACTACAATTTGGAAATATGCTCCCAGAACGCAGAAATGTACGCAAGAATCGCGATAAAATGAACTCGGCCTTCTGCCTTTACTGCCGCCCGTCACATGTACTCTACTAAGCATGAATGTAAATGATGGCGGGATGTGCCTCGGTGCCGTTTGTTCCTCCACTTTGCGGAACCCTACATTTTCTTTACTTTTTGGGTAGAGGCGCCGGTTTCTGGGTCGACAAAATTATTTTTGTGGTTCACTTTCAAATGAGTGAAACCTACTTGTTCCAGCTCAGTTGTGTTGTAGCCCTTCCAACAATCTGAAATGATTTTTGAACATCCATGGTGAGACACTATATTCTATCACTAGTCAAAGCAAACTAACCGATGTCCTCAAGAAACGCGTTAATAATGACATAAAATGAATTAGGTCAAGAATCGCGTTAATAATTAACTTTTCTTTGTCTTTGAGACGGTCAGCCGACTCCGAAGCTCCCAATTTAATAATTCGCAAATGACCTTCACGATTTTGCTAATAAAGTATTCTATTTTCATCATATTTTATTGTCACCAAACTTCACTTCTCGAGTGTGTTTTATATAATAGACAAGTACCAATTGGTCATTTTAAAATTTTATATGGATTAATCCAGTTGGCCAAGAAATGGCAAGAATAGATAACCCTAATAATGAGGGGCTAACTAATCCTTTGACATTCAGAATCTACCCAAGGTGGCATTGGAATAGTAAATAGCCTACATCATATGGTGTCTATTACAAGATAAGCCTGAGTAAATAAATACAAAGGTTTTAACCTGAAAATATAATCGCTTTTTAAAACGGCACTAAGTAGTGCCATAAGAAAACGCTAAATGTTTGAGGGGGGGGGGGGAAGAAATCACTATATTAAAAATATTAGGAAAAAGTCAAAAATTATTTTGAAGTCTAAAAACGACTGATGTACTCAATAACTAAGCCGAGTCTATTAAAAGGGAAGTGATTTTTGCCTTTTAATTCCTTATTTCATGTTTTGCTAACACATTTTCCAAGGAATCGTTTGACAGGGGTGGAAGATTTTTTCAATGAGAAACTGTATAATAGACGGATTTGAGGTATTTACTTTAGAAATCTTCCATTTAATAGAGTGGTTAAATTTCCTGCCATCAAATTATTCTACTCGAAGTTTTCTAAACCTTGAACTCGGGTTCTTCTGGAGGCCTAAAAACTTTAATTTCTTCCGTGGCTTTATCTTTTTTTAATAAAGGTAACATAAAACAATATCAGAGAAAAAATGAGGAAAACTTAAAAATGGCGGTGTTTTGATTTTTAAGCCATATTTCTCAGTTCTATAAATTACATTGGCAATTACCGAAAATAGAATTAGAACAACCTAATTAGTTATGGCGTTTTCTAAATTTGTAGATTCAATACAGAAATTAGACAGGACTTCTAAAACCTTTAAATATCAAAACACCGCCATTTTTAAGTTTTCCTCATTTTTTCTCTTATATTGTTTTATGTTACCTTTATTAAAAAAAGATAAAGCCACGGAAGAAATTTTAGTTTTTACCGAAAATAGAATTAGAACAACCTAATTAGTTATGGCGTTTTCTAAATTTGTAGATTCAATACAGAAATTAGACAGGACTTCTAAAACCTTTAAATATCAAAACACCGCCATTTTTAAGTTTTCCTCATTTTTTCTCTTATATTGTTTTATGTTACCTTTATTAAAAAAAGATAAAGCCACGGAAGAAATTTTAGTTTTTACCGAAAATAGAATTAGAACAACCTAATTAGTTATGGCGTTTTCTAAATTTGTAGATTCAATACAGAAATTAGACAGGACTTCTAAAACCTTTAAATATTTGCAGAACCAAGAAAGAAGTGTTCAGCTTGGAATGGCTATGGAAGAAATGGTATTCAACCTTGCCGACACCAATTTGTTCTTCAATGATCTCGAGGTAAGTTGACATTCTTAGTTGAAACTCGGTCATTACAATTAGACAATGATTCCATTATTCCTTCATGCCGCTATTTTAAATTAGTATCTTTATTTGTAAGATGTTTTGTAACTGCAAGCTCAGCCGCTGTGAGTCTGGAGAGCTTACGGTTATACGAATTGCTATCTCGTCTCGTCGTAACCTCTCGTCTGGGATGGGAGGATGTCATAAAGAAATATTTAAAGGAAATGGGAACTTTCGGGGAGGGTGTAAAGAGGAAGGCTTTGAGTAAGTAACATCTGAATTTCAAATGTCATGTGAGGTGGATAGTGCCTGTTCCTGCTGCAATGAAAGTGAAGTAGGTGAAGCTTTTGGCTCGTAACTTTAGTAATAGCTGTTCAGTGAATAATACATAAAGAGTGTTCTAATACAGTATCCTCGATTGGCACAGCTCCTGTTCAGGCTAGTTGGTCCGTTACCTTAAATGATATTAACTTATCAACGCTAAAACTTTTGACTTACAGTCAAAGACCACTTAAGTATTCGGTATGAGGGGTGTCTATATCACTGGCACAGACACGTAGAAAAGGGACTTCCAGATCCGTGTTCATCCAAAAATCCAAGAATTAATAGATATGCGTCAAAAATCCTGTACGCTTTGTGTTTATAATCCGCCTATTTTTGGTTTGTCTCAAATTTGTCCCCCCCCCCTTGTCCTTGAGACGGTAATTCCTGTATGTGTGACAAATTCTGTCGTAAAATTTGCTATAGATTCTGCTGACTCTTAATTTTCCTTTTGTTTTTCATGTGTGCGCCTCTTATTCTTCAAATTCTTTTAATTAGCGACAATGTGTATCTTAACCCAAACTATCTAAGCAATATGTAATAGATAACTTATAGTGCCCGTTGCACCTTAAGTTTTAGAAATTCTATTAAAATGTTATTATAGCATCTTAAAATAGAATTCACCAAAAACATTTTTCTAAATCTCCCTCTCAAAGCAAATCTTGACTTGAAAGCTGGCTGCGCCCATGATTAAGAATTCACATTTAGGAGCCCTTTGTTGTCAGTCAAGACAAATGCTCAAAATTTAGTGAGATGGAGGCTAATTAAATCGTTTAACTGTAAAACCAGTTGTCTTCTAAACCTTGACATTTTATGATGCTGCTATTGTCTGATCTTAGGTGGTCCAGCACATTTGTGACTTGTCTCCATCTTTGTCGAATTTACTTACGGCATCTTTGTACTCGTTCCTTTTTTTTCTTTTTGAATTAAAGCTACTGAGTAATCAGAATAATATTCACTAAAAATAAAAAAAAAAAACTTTAAACAAGGGCGTAATTTGCTATGGGCAGGGGTTACTGCCTCCTCCAGACTTCAATTTTCGCCCCCTAGCAGTGGCGGATCCAGGGGAGGGGCGAGGGGGGCGCGTGCCCCCTAACGTAGCATAAAGTAGTGTGATTTACTTAATTAACGCAAATTTTCGTTAATTAAACTTGCTCCTAACGCAAGTTTGTCGGATCAACCTATTTTGCCCCCCCCACCCCCTAAAAAAATCTTGGATCCACCCTTGCCCCCCAAACCTCTGTTCCCCCCCCCAACTGAAATTTAGTTTCTTCAAAATTTTTGTCAAAACTAAGATAAGCCTGCATAATTTCAGCATACAGAGAAACAGGTCAGTTTTCTTTAGTATATATTTGCCCTTATAGTACTATATGGCTCACTTTTTTTTTCATTGTCATTTTCACTTGATCTGGTAATATTGGTTACAACTCCCCCCCCCCAGGATTTTGACGAAATTACGCCACTGCTTTTAAAGTACTATGGATAGATATTTCCAAATTGCTTACATCCTTTTTCACGGTTTGTAATTGTAAAAACGTTTGTATGTCTAGGAGTACAAATTAGCACTGCAATATCTGACACTAAGGATTTGACAGTTGAAAAACCGTTTTCACAATTCTCATAATTTGTCACCAGTAGAAATCAATTAGAATTTTGACACAAGGTTGCCCAAATGGGCGTAGCTACAGTATTTTTATTGGGGGGGGGGGCAAGAGGGAGTGCTATTGAAGTAGGTGCTATTCAAGACGTAGTGTAAAAAATGTATTTAACAAACACACAACTTGGTGAATTTAAAACATTACGCAATACATTTATAAACAATAAACACACATTAAACAATCATAAATATAAGTGCTGGTGCTTGGCTTATGCTAAAATTGTCAGCAATGAGCTGCTGCAAACGACAGTAGTATAGCGTAAACAAGCTTTCGGGTGGGCGAAGGTGAATGTCGTATTCACTTGGCTTTTTTCAGCCAGGTTCGCCACCAATGCTGCAGTACATATCCTCCCTCCAATTCCCCCAACAACCTCCCCCAGCACAGGATGATCATTGTCATAATTGAACCAAGCTCTATTCTAATAGCCTCGGGTATTGCACTATTCATTTGCTCTTAATTTTGAATGCGTTTTGATTTGTTGTACTAATTTGTTGTGCAGATTTAATTTGTTGTACTAAACTTTTAACATACATGATTTATTGAAATATTATTTATGATTTTTTAAGTAAATTGATTGTTTTGTGGTCGGCCGATTGACATCAGCGGGCCACATAAAGCCAAAACAAAAATAATAGTCAGCGCAATAGCGCTGTCCAAGCGAAGATACAGGATAAGTCAAAGTGTTACCCCAGATTGTGTAACATTATATTTTGACATATTCACCACATTTAGATATCGACCGCATTTCAAATTTTAAAGTATTCGAAAAGTAAAGTTAGAATTATTAACTTATCTGTTGGGCCCTGTTTGACAAAGAGAATCCATAAAATCTAAACAATTCTTGGCATCATTGCGGCAAAAACCTTAAATTAATTAAAAATTGCCAGGGATGCTAATTGGAAGGGAAAATTGACTCCTAAAGTTTGAAAATTACCTTCCCTTTTGTATCTTGATAAAAAAAAAAACGAATTCTATTAAAATTGCTCAAAAGTTGTTCTTGTGTAAATCAGGGTATGGCGGGTATACATTTGCGGTGGGGGTTACGCTGAATGTTGTTTTTATGGTATAATTCCCTTCACAAGCAAAGCTCGGTCTTCTAGTGTTGCATGATAAAGCTGATGATAATGGAAAAAGAGAATGGGTTGGTACCGCTTATACGTGCATACAAAATTTCAAAATTGTGAGAAAAATATACATATTTTGTTGAAATTCACTTTATTTTATTCTCAGCAGACATTTCGTACAGCATACTGATGCAGATATAAATGTCCCACAAGTAGTGCTAGCCTTGCGTGAAATGCAACTAATTTCAGTCATAATTCTTAGCACATTTATGTCAATTTTTTTGAGCTGGTTAAAAGAAATATTTAGAAAAGCGAAAATAGCAAGAAGTCAGTGTACACAGAGGCAGTTCTACACATATGGGTTAGTATATGAATCCAAAACCTAAGGAATAGGACGTTATCAGCACTTATTAGGCATTTCAATGACAAATAAGAGAATCGGAGTTTCAATTAAATAGTAGAAATAAAAATCAAAACAATTAAATGATTTCTGGAGCGTATCCCCCTCTATACCAAATTCTATCACCAAACTACAGCCGATTTGACCAATCAAGCTATAGTACGAATGTCATTATAAAAAACACTAAGATTTGTTTTCTTTTCAATGATTTCTTTTTCATTCAGGAAATTATATTTGTCACAACCAAAAATAAAAAAGAAATTAAAAAAATGCGTTTGAAAAAACTGGCAAGCGAGGAAAAATAACCATTTCTAGCTTATTCGGGAATCGTACCTATTATTTAAATTATTTTTAACTGTAAAACTGAGATTTTTACCTTCTTATTCTTCAATGACTCCATTCCTGTCCCATTTGCAGAGGGTTGTATTTATTTCCACTTTTGGAAGTTTTAAGACACGATAATATAATCTTGAGCTGATGGATTTTAGGAAGTAAAAGCACCTTAAATATCAGGGGAAAAAAATTACCTGAGCAAGTGTGGCGAAACAGGAAGCATAGAACATTTTCAATTTTGCCATTAACTAGGGTCACATTTTTACTTGATCATAAGATTTCAAAGGCAGTATATTAGGAAAAATATTAATATAGAACATATCATGAAGTTTAATGGACCCCTATTTTTCTCGTTTTCCTTATGTTCAAAATGAGCATGAATTAATTAAAAAAAAACTAATATGCTCAAAGTAAAGACAGCAAATTTGACACTTAAAATGAGCTTTTAAACAGTTTTAAAGCTACTTAATAAATTTTGTTTTTCTTTCAAATTTATGGGGGGGGGCAACTACCCCCCTCAACGACGTCACTGGTTACCCATACTCTGACTAAACCATTAACCAAGCCCGTATCAAGAGAGGGGCAGCACCGGGTTCAAACCCCTGCCCCTGAGATTTTTGCCAGACCCGTAAAAAAGTGACAAAAGGGCATGTAAAATTTTTGTGGTGCGTTTTGTAAAGACTTTTTTTGTAACCCTTCCCCCAGCAAAACAAAAACCCTACCGAACAAAAATCCTGGATATGCCCTTGCCCTTAACGTTTGTGACAGATTCAAAGCGCCAAAATCCATGTAGACTGATGCAATCTGTTTGTCGAGTATTGGTTTATAACATATTCTCATTATAGTGCAGACGAAAAGTGCCAAAATACTTCCGTGTTTGAGGGAAGCACCAAAATTGGCTGAGATGTACTTCCGAAGATGCTCTTTAATATGGCTTGTTTACGGAAGCGAAATTTTTCCTCGGAATGCCGCTAGGTGGCATGAAATCCAAGATGGCGGACGAAATACGAGTTTGTCAAAATGAGAAGACGCGGCCGTTCGAATAGGCTAGTATGGGGTAATCGATGACATAGGGTCCGAATATGAACTTAAAAATAATCTAAGTTGTACCATAATGCCGCTAGGTGCCTCAAATCCAAGATGGCGGTCGAAAATATGAGTTTGTCAAAATGAAAAGATATGACCGCAAGAAAAGGCCAGTATGGGGTAATCGATTGCAGAAGTTCCGAATATGAACGTAAAACTAGCCTAAGTTGTGCCGTAGTGTTGCTAGGCGCTTCAGATTCAAGATGGCGGTCGAAAAATACAAGTTTTGTTAAAATAAGAAGTGATGACTTCAAATAAGTGGATTAGGAGGAATTGATACTTCAGATTCTGAAAACACACGTATATGCACATAAATATACTTTAGTTCACCCGTTGATCCGCTTGGGGTCTGAAATCGAAGATGGCACAAGAAAATGTCAGTTATCCGAATCGTGCGAGGTTCATGATCCGGATATAACAGGCTGGAGTGGAGTAATTAATGCAGCAGTTTTAAATATCGTTCTGTCATTCCAACATACGCCTAATAGTAGTACATTCTGTAGAGTACAAATTGCCTAAGTTTGAGATTAAGACGCTTCCCATTTATGGCCTTTGTTTACATTTGCTAAACCAAAATCAGTTAAATACTTGTTAACTCTTCATTTCTTTATTTATTGTAAATGAATCAAGAGAAGCGAAACGGACGGATTAATAAAGCATTTAAGAATCATAATTTTGTCAGGAACACAAAGAGATCAATCGAATCTTCTGGTAAAAAAATAATCACATATTCAACAATTAAAGAACTTTGATTTGCACCAGCATAGTGGGCTACAGTTAAGGTAAATTCCTTGCAGTGGTACCTTCTTTCACATCCTTTTTGCAACCACAGCGCACTGTCTCGCGATAGTCTTTTGACGCTGGTGGAAGGGACCCTAGATAATTGGAAAGCCACTTTCCATCGGTGCCTCTGACCCAGTCAAAGTCAGAAAAACTGGGAAGGATGGGTTTTTGATTCCAGGGTGAGACTCTACACATGACCTGACTGTAGTGCAGCTTTAAGGATATGTTGTAAAAGCGAAGCATCTCCTAAATTCATTCACGTCGTCGCAGTCTTGTTTTACGTTGTATGTCTTCATGAAAAAGTGTTCAAAGTCGTGTACTTGCAGTTCTGTCACTTGGGAAGGCTGGTTTGTCAGTTGAAGGAAACTCTCCGTCAGTCCTGGCATATTTTGCCAAGTCGCAAAGAACTGCCTCTTTGAGTGGTGGATAAAAAAAGAAACGGTATCACATCCTGTAAGCGCGTGGAGGAACGAAAGTGCCTGGGATTTCGTCGGCCTGAGCGATCGAACTATTTCGTGAGTGGGAACGTACTTTAGGTTGGTACCGACACCAAATGCAATAAATAGTTCGGTTACTCCAATGCGATCAAAGCATGAGGTCACAATCACAATCACGTCCGTGTCTACCGTTTGTGTGAGAATCGACGCATCACAGTGTAAGACTGTGTCACAAGCGTGAAGCAAAAGGCGTCTGTCAGCCACTACTTGTGAACATAACTGGATGAGGTTCTGCTCTTCGAATGTCTGGTTACCTATGCATGTGTTTCCAGTGGTGCAATATACTCGTTTTGACGTTGGAGACCTTTTCACGACAGCATGGGATAGGAGGTTAAACAAGTCTGTTTTGTTTTCATCTACTTGCAGGAATTCTTTCCACTTCAATGGGATTTGTGGGTTCGGAACAACTTTTAGTCGTGAACTCTTGCCTCTCTGACTTCTGACAGACGACTTTAGACTATCCAATCTGTAAACATCAAAAACGAGGTAAAGTCTCTTGACATATTTGAGCCGATACTCTATCATGGGAAAAAACGCGTTTTCTTCATGCTCTCCGAAGGTCTTCGAATTCCCTGGGTTCAACATTTGCACCAGAGAAGCTCCGTCTATCAGTTTCGCTGTAACACTTGGAACGCTAACCTCAGTAGCTGGGGTTAAGCTGACACTTACCCTTCAAAGAGTATGGAAAAAACTACGTCATTTATACGAAGGGTGTTTTTTAAGTAAGGTCCGTTTGAAGATAAGTACACAACGAAAGATTATTTCAAAAATGTAATTTGATTTTCAGAAAGTACATACTTTACTCTATTTAACGGCATAGTTGCCAAGCTCGTTCGAACACTTTTCATACCTATCAACTAATTTTAAAGTAACCTCTTCATAAAAACTTGCCACGTGCTCCGATAACCAAGAATTCACTGCCGTTTTTTACATCGTCGTCATCATTTTAACGGTTGCCACTGAAGGTTGCTTGAGGTGGAGAAACGGATAATAATCACCTGGCGCAAGATCTGGTCTGTTGGGTGGATAATCTAAAACTTCCCAGCCAATACTGTCCAACAAATCGCTCTGCTGAGCTTTCTGAGGGTTTGCCAGTATGCTTTTGCATTGATAGTGATTCCTCGTTGTATGAAGTCGACCAACAAAACACCATGCCTATTCCAAAACACCGACGCAAAGACTTTGCGTGGGGACGAGTCTGCTTGGTCTTATACTTTACAGAGAAGTGTGTGTGTTTCCCATTCCATGTTCTGTTGACTCAATTTGGGCATGACATGCGAAACCCATGTTTCGTCTCCAGTTTCAACCGGTTGCCTGTATATATAGGGGGAAACAACTACACAGCTGAATCATGCAAGACTCTTGTTAGCCCTTTGTCCGGAATATTTGAAAGCCATCTCCTGAAAATCTCCTCAATCTCCTGAAAAAACTAAAATGTTTAAGGAAAAGGACAGTTGTCAATACTCAACTCAAAAACGGTTTTCGATTCTCATCACCTAGCAACAGAATGCCATTTATCTCCATGCTGCAAAACAGTCAAGTTGGGGGAAGAATTGGTATCCTGCTCTGTCAGAACCAAAAGTAAATAACCGTAACAGAAGTAGGAAAGTTGAGTGCATCTAATCAGGCTTGACCCCCCATGTTTTTTCATGCAAACATTTTCTTCTGGCCGAATCTTGGGAGGCTGGGGGAAGAGTGGGTGGATGGGCTGAGGGGAGCCTAGGAGTTGTATTTGATGAGGGGCATTTGAAACACTGGCTATCTAAAAATTTGTAGGGGACGGGTTTGGGGAAAAAAGAGCGTGGGGGGATAGTTTAACTCTCTTGGCTCTTAAAAAGTGAACTAGAACTTTCAATTTCCAATCAAATGAGCCCTCTATTAAGTTTATACGAGCATCCCTTTCATAAGAACCATACATGCCCTTAGGGCATAACTTAAAACGCCTTTCCCTGTGCCCTGGGGGGTTCTATTGACATCGAATTTTTTCTTATCCGACCTTTGAACTATTTTTAACAATAGTCCGGGAGCCAGACCACTATAATGTAACAACTAGGTGGACAGAAAGACACAGTCAGTTTGACAATAGTTTCCGACTATATCGACCACGCTGAATCCGAATATGGGTGGGGGCAAAGTTGGAGATCACGGCTTGACCTTGTAAAAGCAAAAAACACCCTTTTTAGGCCTATAAAACGTGTACAGACTGTTTATTTTTTTTCTAAGGTTGTACCACTCTGATTTAGTGGTGCGACATCTCAATTTGGTCCTAATATGGTCTTCTCATAGAGCATGTTAAATTTTTTCCGATATCTTGTATAGCCCAGGAGCTATAGGCTAATATTTATTAATTTTCCCCGAAAATCTCAAAATTCAAAGGTTCATTTTCAACTAAACCACGTATCTCGGACCTTTCTATAATTTTTGTGTTTTTCATTCTTTTCCAGAATTTACCTTTCGTATAAAGTATAGGCCAAAAAATGTATGCAAAAATACATTTGTCCAAAATGATGATGTGACACATCTTTTATGCTAGAATTTAACGCCAAATCCGAATATGAACTTTACTTCGCAGCCCAATCTTAACTTCGTTTGTTATAGGCTAATTACTTATTTGTAGGCCTAAATTTTTTTTGATTAATGGTATTGCAGGACATGTTTTTATGCCAAATTTTGACGCCGAGTCCAACGGCTAGTGTTAACTTGGTCATGGTGTTTCAACTTTAGTTGCTATATGCTATTTAATTTGCTATAAACTCCGATTTTCTTACAAATATAGCTGTAAATCCAGATTATAATCAACCTACGAAGCTTTGCAAGGTAGTAAACGGACACGGAAGAACCATGCTCGACAGAAGCTGAAAGCTTAACTCTGTAACATGATAAAGAGTGTTTATTATTTTAAGTACTGTAAGTAAAGCTACAGGTAAAGCCTGTCAAAATACAATTCCCGCACATCCCAACGGTTTTCCTCAAACATACAAAAAAAATCCCGCTAATCCTCGTCTGAATCGTCGCTGTCGGCACCACATCGCCCACCACATGCGCAAAGAATGTCGCATGGCTTTATCCCCAAACAAGGGCACTTTTTACCACACACAGTTTTACAGTAACAAAAGGTTGAAGCCTTGTTGACAGATGAGGCCAGGGGGTCAGCGCTGAAGTCACTGGACTGACTCCTAAAATGTCGTGATGGGTCCAGCCAAACTCAAGTGGGTTGAAGATATAGGGCTTAGGAATCACAGCCTGAAGAATGATGCTCCACTGAAGTATAGCTCTCTTGACGTGATATACGAAAGAACCATCTGTTGGGGGTAAGCTGCTCAAGTTCTTTTTTCTGGGAAATAAATGAATTCGGAGGTCATTGAGAGAATCAAATTCGGACTGTTTTTTGCTATATACCGATACAGTCAATTTCGTACAGATATGCAAGATTTCGGGCTCTTACATAATGATGTTTTTGATATCACTCCTCACTTTCTGTGTAAGGTCAGCAATTTCTTGAATGAGCTGTGATTTAATCGCAGATGTAGCAAATGTTTTTTTGCCCTTCGAGAAGAAAAAACTGACCGTATCACATCCACTAATGCAATGTAGCAGCCCTATTTACTCTACAACAGCCCACGATGTTCTATTCACAATTTTATGGATCGGAAAGACTTTGTCATGGAACTGAACGTAGAGCTCGGGTTCATAGCCTGGGTCACACCTGCAGAGGAATATTTCGCGATAGTTCTGCAATAAAATGACAACAATGTCTGTGTCATTTGCTTCAACAATTACTTGGGAACATCCATTTCTGTAGCATTCGGCAACATGGAGAGTAACACGCGTGTCTGCTTCTTCATGTGTGCTGCACAAGTTCGCTTCGCAGTCCGGGTTCTGATCTATAGTCATTTTGGACGGGACCAGTTTTAGCACCTTCATTCTATCACTGAATCCACCAGAGAGGTAAATGGTAAATCTTAATTCAGAAAGACGGACATGGATCCACAATTCAAAATACATTCGATAAGTCTTGCCTTACTCTCTGACTGCATAAGCAAAATATCCCAGTTTTCTAGCACCATGCTCTTCGTAACGATAAAACTCTTCGTCACTGTATTTCCTCTCCGCTCATGACATCCACTACTGTCTTTTAGAACAATAGGATTCCCGGAAATGTTTACAAGGCCGAACACTCCGTCATACCGATCAGCTACAATGCGCAGCTCGGTTGTAGATTTTGGGAGTCCATTTAAGAGCCTTGCAAGGATTCGTATCGAAAATGCCTCAACGGTTTCGGTTTTGTCTGGCACTTGCGACCGGATTAACGGCATGAAATCTGCCACCACACCAGTTCCCGTGACCGTGTTAATCGGAACTTCGCTAGGCCAACTTTCTAAACTTGCAGAGGTACGAATGAACTCGAGAAAACTTGACTTCGTACCCAATCGAAGTTTAATACGTTCACTAGCTACGTTCACTGCTTCAAATATTGCTGGGGCGTAGGGCAAAAGTTGGTGTGGCATGATCTTACTTAGCATCTCAAGCGTAGATCCTTGACTAGTGCCAACAGTAACCAAAATCCTTTTAACAGCTTCCAACTCAGCATAAACGCTGCTACCGGTCTTGGTCGTTGAACGTTTGGCCTATTTTGTATCGCAATCCATAGTCTTTACTTTAACCTTGGAAAAGGGGTTGGGTTTTCCATCGAAGTATGCTTCCAATGCTTTTAAACCACCAGCACGTGCACTCAAGAGGCTCTTTGTCACTGCTTCATCAGCGACTTGATTTGAAATGATATTCACCAATGATTCCTCATCACATGTAAAGGGATCAATATGGTCTTCGACAACAGAGACCACATTACTGACAAGGTTTCCTCGGCGCTTCTCAAAGGTTCCATTTTTGCTTCCTTCACCATCAAATTCACTCATGCTCTCAATTCCAGCAAGTCGATAAAGGGCAGAGGAAACCTCAGCACAGAATGATATGGTGGTATTCCACTTGGCAACTGCCATTGAGTTCAGTGTGATTCCCTTTATTCCTCCCTTTTGTTTTGATTCAAGGTTGAGTGTGGATTCCAGTGCATGATCTGTGGAAACACAATTCATCTTGCAATTTTTCCGCTTCACGTTGAATAGTCCTTTGACAAGGATATCATGCAAGCTAGGTGGCAAGGTTTTCATGTCATTCAAATACTGGAGTAGGCGTGCAGTGTACTTATAATGCCCCGCAGCTGTCAAATACGGCAACATGAGGGTTAAACCAATAATATGACCTTCCCAGTCTCCCCCGCGCTCTGCAATCAGGAAATGGAGAAGAATCAGGAGAAGAATGGAGGAGAAGGTCTCAGTAACATGAAGGCTAACATACCCTAAGAAAACCCTGATCTAACTTAGCCTAATTACAGTATAGGCCAAGTCTACATAGAAATGTCACAATATGTTCATCAGACAGTTTGAGATTAAAAACTCATTCTTAATTCCAACCTGGTCTTGAGTTTTCATCTTGAAGCCTATTACTCATTTCCACCAATCTGAAATCTATTTAGCCTACCTGTCCATGACATTACACAGTTACATAAGGCAGGCATTAGGCGTCGTTCAGTTTATATTCTTAGCTCTAACCACTAACAGTACAGCTTCTCAATCACAATACCAACCTCAAGTTTAATCAGCAACAGAGTTCACAAAATTGTTGTTGTTGTTGTTGATAGTGCTTCCGGGTTGTTGCCCACTGCACACGTGACATAAACAATGTTTTCAAACACTCACAATCACTTAATCTTTCACAACTATATTGAAAGGTTGGCTTAATAGATGGCAATCTTTGAAGATGATCAGGGCAGGTTCTTGGCTTAGGATATGTCGGGAGACTGTCACTGTCCCATTCTTATCAGCAGATAAACTGAAAATCAGTCAGCATTGTAAATACATTTTGAATTAAGACAAAAAAAAGAAGTTGATATTTGGTTGAAAAGTAAAGTTCATATTCGGATTGGGCGTTAAATTCTAGCATAAAAGATGTGTCACATCATCATTTTGGAAAAATGAATTTTTGCATATATTTTTTGGCCTATACTTGTTCAAAAATTCTACACGGCTTCACCGAACAGTTTAAGCTTTGAATTTTACGGCAATGTGAAGCTAAATACGAAAGGTAAATTCTGGAAAAGAATGAAAAACACAAAAATTATAGAAAGGTCCGAGATACATGGTTTAGTTGAAAAGGAACCTTTGAATTTTGAGATTTTCGAGGAAAATTAATAAATATTAGCCTATAGCTCCCGGGCTATACAAGATATCGGAAAAAATTTAACATATTCTATGAGAAGACCATATTAGGACCAAATTGAGATGTCACACCACTAAATCGGAGTGGTACAACCTTAGAAAAAAAATAAACAGTTCTGTACACGTTTTATAGGCCTAAAAAGGGTGTTTTTTTTGCTTTTACAAGGTCAAGCCATGATCTCCAACTGTGCCCCCACCCATATTCGGATTCAGCGTGGTCGATATAGTCGGAAATTATTGTCAAACTGACTGTGTCTTTCTGTCCACCTCAACCCAGAAATAAACGAGATACACTTTAGTGGCTCCCGGACTACAAGATGCCTATCTCAAAATTTTCATCAGATGGTGGGGGGATATCTGGCCTCGGACCTCTTTTGACTATTAAAAAGTGAGCTCGAACTTTCAATATCCAATCAAATGAGCCCTCTCTGAAGTTTATACGAGCATCCCTTTCATACGAACAATACATGCCCCAGGGCATAACTTACAACGCCTGCCCCCGGGCCTTGGGGGGTTGTGACGACACCTGAGTTTTTGTTATCTGACTTTTGAGAAATTTTTAACTTAATGCCTATCTCAAAATGTTTATTGGATGCATTTGGGGAAAAATGGGCTTGGGGAAGCTAGTTGCCCTCCAATCTCTTTTGACTCGTAAAAACTTAACTAGAACTTTCAATTTCCAATCAAATGAGCCAGCTCTGAATTTTTTACGAGCATTCCTTCAATAAGAACCATATATTCCCCAGGAGCTTAACTAACAACACCTGCCCTCGGGCCCTGGGGCTGTGTTGACCCCCTGAGTTTTTGTTATATGGTCTTTGGACTATTTTTAAAAGAAGCTGTCTCAAAGTTCTTATCGCATGGGTTTGAGGAAAAAAGGGCGTAGAGGGGGGGAGGGGGCTAGGTGCCCTCCAATCTCTTTTGACTCTTAAAAAGTGAAATAAAACTTTCAGTTTCCAATCAAATGATCCCTCTTTGAAGTTAATACGAGCATCCCTTCCATAAGACCCATATATGCCCCCAGGGCATAACTTGCAACGCCTGCCCCCGGGCCCTGGTGGGTTGTGTCAACACTGGAATTTTTGTTATATGATCTTTGAACTATTTTTAACAAAATAGCTATCTTAAAATTTTTATTGGAAGCATTTGGGAAAAAATGGTTTGGGGGGGGGGAAGCTGGTTACCCTCCAATATCTTTCGCGCTTAAAAAGTGAACTAGAACTTTCAATTTCCAATCAAATGAGCCCTTTCTGAAGTTTATACGAACATTCCTTCCATAAGAACCATATATGCCCCCAGGGCATAAATTATAACCCTTGCCCCTGAAGACTTTGAGGGGAGTGTCCTGCTCAAACATATAATTTCCAGAACTTTCAACTACGCTGAACAAAATGTCTATACCAAATTTGATTGGATGTGTTTGGGGAAATGGTGAGAGTGGAAGGGTGTCAGTTGCCTTAGAATCACTTTCGACTATTAAAAAGGGAACTAGCCATTTAAATTTCCAATCGAATGAGCCCTTTCTGAAGTTTCTACGACAACATTGTCTATACTAAACCTTATATGCCCCCAAGGCATAACTTACAACCCTTGCCCTGAGGGCTGTGGGGGAGTTGTCATCCTTAAAGACCTAATTTCCAGAACTTAAAACTACGTTTAATAAAATGGCTATCTCAAAATTTTGATTGGATGTGTTTTGGGGAAAGGTGGGTGTGGGGGGGGGCTAGTTGCCCTCAAATCACTTTCGACTATTAAAAAGGGCAATAGACCTTTGAATTTTCAATCGAATGAGCCTTTTTTGAAGTTTCTACGACAACCCCTCCTATAAAAACCTTATATGCCCCCAGGGCATAACTTAAAAGCCTTGCCTAGAGGGTTGTGGGGAGTGTCCTCCTCAATAACATATTCTCTGTCTGGAAATCAACTACGCTGAACAAAATGGCTATCTCAAAACTTTGATTCGATGTGTTTGGGGGAATGATGGGCGTGGGGGGGCTAGTTGCCCTCCAATCACTTTCGACTATTAAAAAGGGCACTATCCCTTTGAATTTCCAATCGAATGAGCCTTTTTCGAAGTTTCTACGACAACGCCTTCTATAAAAACCTTATATGCCCCCAGGGAATAACTTTAAACCCTTGCCCTGAGGGTTGTGGGGGAGTGTCTTCCTCAAAAATATATTTTCTATCTGGAAATCAACTACGCTGAACAAAATGGCTATCTCAAAATTTTGATTGGATGTGTTTGGGGGAATGATGGGCGGGGGGGGGGGGCTAGTAGCCCTCCAATCATTTTCGACTATTAAAAAGGGCACTAGAACTCTCGATTTCCAATCGAATGAGCCCCCTTTGAAGTTTCTACGACGACCCCTTCCATACGAAGTGCCTCTGGGAAAAAAATAATAACAATAAATAAATAATAAAACATTGGAGCCGTATAGCCTTTACTAAAGGCAACGCTACAGCGTTACCTCGGACATCAACTGCTTATATTTTTAATGTTACAATAGAAATGACCCATCCAGGCACATAAGTAGGAATTATTTGTGCGGGAAGGAAGCTCGAGGAAGCGCAAAAACAGGCAAATTAGTTTTACAAAAAAATATAGAGAAAATAAAAAAAATTAATTTAGGGAAGGGAGGTTGAAGTCGGACTACATGTGACTGACAATTTTTTTTTTTTTTTTTTTTTTTTTTTTTTTTTTTTTTTTTTTTTTTTTTTTTTTTTTGTAAAATTGTATAGGTTATGGACCTAGTAATAAAGTTGGAACGATTCATGACACTGTCGAATTAAAATCATTCATGATGACGAGGAGCAAAAACTTTCATATTTTTTCTTAGCCACAAGGGCCCACAGAGGTGCCAATTGGGGGAGGAGGGCAAAAAAGAAACCTTAGATCTCAGGAAGGACCAAGGTTACATGTTCATCCCGTGCCCCCATCCCACCTCTGCATACCGACCTGACCAGCACGCAATAAGTCATCATTTGTGCTCAAAACTAATCCGTTTTTGTTTAATATACGCGTGTTTTTGAAGTTAAGTAGTATAATAGATAAGTTTTGACAGAATAATGCTGCTATATACAGAAGACTGTATTTGGGAGAGGGAGAGGGGGGAGTAAAATAGTGGCAGTAATCAAAAGTATCGATCCCTTCCTCAAGTGTCGATTTTATGTGAGGTTCTCCCTGTACGTACGTATATCAAATACAGGGGTGTCGTTTGGGGGGGGACATTCCCCCAATAATGTATAGAAAAGATTGTTATATATCCCATGCCCCTTGACTATCCGGGTATGGACCCCTCTTGCCCCCCAATAAAAATGCTGGAGATTCGCCCCTTATCAAACATACGTGCACTATTGAAGCTTTTGCATTATGAAATAAACGTACTAGATTTCTTGAGACACCTGTTTAAAGTTCGTGAAGCGAATCTAACAATAACGGGTATAAACCTACCATGATCCATGAACTGTTATTTTGCCAAATATTTTTGTTTTCTGCAAGCAATACTAATTAATGCAGAGAATTTTCTAATTCAGTATTTAAATTAAATAAGATTAGGTTTGTTAAGATTAGCATATAATTTACTGAATCTGTTATCTGACTATCAATTCATTGTCTTAGCCGACTGTCAATAACTATATTTACATACCATCAAAATAAAAAAATTCATATTTCCGGTTGGTTATCTATCAATGATTGAAAATATTCAAACAAAAAGTCACTCTACTGCTAAATTGTGCTCTGTACAAATGGTGTTTATCGAACAGGTTTCAAATGGAAAAATTCTGTGATTTTCTGACATTATAGCCAAGAGGCAATAACTTGGGAGTTCGACAGACATGAGAATTTGACAAGCATGCTGCAAAAAAAAGTGCATTGTGTTAGACGTAATTTATAGGTCTATTTTTGATTAGCACTGGAAAAGGCTACGAAATCAATCAGACATCGAATCTTTTTTGTTGCCAGGTTAGACAAGAGAAGAAAGAAAGACTGATAGAAAGGATTGACTAAGTCCGAATTTTTAATGAAGAAGGATAGAAAATTTTTATCGGAGGTGAGCGGGGAAAGGGGTGGTGTAGGATGTAGCCTATTGCTAGTCAAAATGTCCGGATTGATGTGCATATTACTTCAAACATTTGTGTTGTTCAATAGAAAGCATCAACACCTGCACTCATGGGCAGGGGCGTCGTTTGGGGGTGGCAAGGGGGTAGTTGCCCCCCCAATAATGTGGAGAATAGAATATTATACATCCCACGCCCTTTGACTATCCAGATATGGACCACTCTTGTCCCCCAATAAAAATGCTGGAGATTCGCTCCTTCTCAGGGGAGTAATTTGCTATGGGTAGGGGAACAACTGCCCTCCTCAGACACCAATCTGCCCCCCAGCTGAATTTTGGCGTTTTCAAACATTTTGTCAAAACCAGCCTACATAATTCAAGCATCCACAGAAACGAATGCAGTGGTACTGGACAGAGGCGGATCTAGAATAAAATCTTGGGGGAGGCCTAATGTGACAAGAGTGTCAATGATCAAAATCTGGGGGGGGGGGCTCAATGTGACAAAAGTGCCAATAATTGACAAATTTATTCTTAAAAAAGGGTAAAAAAAAACAACAAAGAATGAGGACACCAGAAAAATGTTGGGGGGGGGTCCCCTGGATCCTCCACTGGTACTGGAAACAATACTTTTTTTTATTTGACCAACATTGCTTTATTCAATTTCCGCAACCCAAATCCCAATTAGCCATCCTCTAAAAATTGAAATTAAGCGTCTGTCTGAGCGGATCATCCATTCTGCAACACGTTTAAAAAAGTAATTAATGTCTAAAGCTGATTCATAGTCGGTTATATAGACAAGGTCAAACAGAGAAAACTTGTAAGATAGTCAATTACATGTAACTTAATATAAAAGCCTTTGGTTATTAATCTGTGTGAGAAATTTCGTTTAATTTCTTCATTGCTTCATGCAATCAAAAACACGGAGAAAAGCGCAAGTGTGTAATGAGACTTCATTTTACGAAATTTGTTTTAGTCATCGATCTTTTCTTTGATTTGCAGTGCAAAAAAAAAATTATATTTTAACTAGTCTTGAATATAACATTAAAACTCCGTATTGTAATTAATCCATAATTACACGGGGAGTTTTTTGTTCTATATTGAAGTGCAGTGGCGTCATTTCACAGAAATTGGGGGGGGGGGGCATCTAGGAGGATTCTACCAGTGTTCGTCTTTTGTGTTTCAACTTCTTGCAGTAGGTGAATTCCCCTGTTCCCTGACAGAAATCATCCATGTTTGTATTTCCGGTACTGGTGCATTATGCGGGCCCACGAAAGAAGTCAAGTTTGGTCAATGCTAATGAAATAAAATAAAATAGGATGAATAATAGTTTAGAAACAAATTTGGCCTATATATTTGCATATTAGGGGGGGGGGATAAAGCATGGCATATATTAATTACGTAATCTAACCTAGGTACCTTTTTTTCCCCTAAACTCCAAAAAACAATCGTTTAAATATTGTAACCCATTGAGAAACCACGGCTTTGCAATCATTTATCTATAGCGGTCTCTTGCAAATAGCCCGTTTGACGGGTTTTGTGACTGGTTTCCCTGATACAGTATATAGCGGTGGGCCCGCATAATGCATCAGTACCGTATTTCCTATATAAAAGTGAGTCTGGTAAAACCTGGTAGTAAAGAACAATAAAATCAAAGAATATATTTCTAAGTATATTGTGGATTAGGAACTAGATTTTATTTAAATTGTTTTGCAAAGATGAGCTTCAGGATCATACCTGCATGTCTACATGGAATATACCGTATCTTAGAACATTTTTATTAGATTTGTTATTATTTGAAAGTTAGAACCATATTTATTCTGATTTTGGATTCTTTTCTGATCTTATCGACGCTATTTCAGTTTCTCAGAAACCACGAAATCAAGCCTCTATCCCATAAGTCCCTTCATGTAAACCAAGGAATTCAGCAGGGGTGTCAAATCACAAAAAAAATTAGGGGAGAAGGGGCCAAATTTATATTTCGAGATCTAAGGGGGCAATTGGCTGTTCTTTTTCAATTTTTCCAATGAATACGCCATTAAAAAATATTTTTGTAGGACAATACCCGAAAAAAACTTATTTTTCAAAACTATGAGGTAGGCCAAATTTCCTCATTGCCCCCCCCCCCCTTTATTGACGACCCTGGCATTCAGAGAGATCGAGGTGAATCAACTGGAATAATCAAAATAGACCTGGATATTATTTTATGACATATATTGGGGATACGTTTGCCTCCACCAGATTCCGAAAAGGCATAACCAGGACATCAGCTCGTATTTTCCACGAAATTACATTGGGAAATGACAACCCGTCTTGGATATTTGTCCTCCCTCAATTCTCAGCTTAATTGAGAGTCGAAGATCTGTGCTAGTACATGTGATAAAGGTAAAACTTAGAGGCTTCCTCCTCCTACATAGTTAAAAATAAGTCCTCAAAAGGCTCCAATAGAACATTTAACCTCACTCATCACAAGGTTTGGCTGAGCCTCAATGGCCTCTTCTAGGTGTTTGGGGCCGGAGCTAGGAATTCCTCCGCTATCTCTCCTGTACAAGGGTTCGGTAGGATTTTGATCCCACAAAGTTTTTTGTGGGTGGGAGGGAGTACACAAAAAAAATTCAAAAATACATAAAAAAAACTTATTTGCATGTATTTTGCTTCGTTTTTACGAGTTAGGCAAAATTTTGGGGGGAAGGGGGGCTCAAACCATGTACCCCCTGGAAAAGGCATTCTTACAAAATTTCAAAAAAAAAAAAATGGGAGAGAAGGAGAAATAAGGTATATAATTTCATTTTTGATCAAGATTAATCCTTCCCCATCAAACTATAAAACCAGTAATACTAATACGAGGATTACAATGACACTAAGGCTTACATTGTCTTGGAAATAGAGACTTAGCTTACTTAATTTATAAGGAGGGTAAATTACAAACCTGTAGAATATATATGTTTTTCTCTCCCTTCTTTAAAAAGACAAGAAAAAACATGGTTTTCCAAAAAAAGCTTTTGTCTTAAAAAGACTGCATTTTGAACAACCGGGTAACGAATAGAGGTACGAATAGATGGCCCATTCTAGGGCCAGTATTGTCCTTAATTTATGTAAATGACCTACTTTTCAATGTTAGCAATAAAAATCTTCTATATTGTTGTCGTCTATTTCATCCAACATTTTCTTGTGCCCATAACCATAGTTTGCCTTCCTTGGATTCTCTTTTGGTTTTGCTGATGATACCACCCTTGTTACCTCTGGGAGAACAGAGTTTGGGGTTTATACAGAGTTAGTGGACCTGTTCGAGAGAGTTTTACTTTGGTTTGATGCTAACTCTCTTGCCATAAATGTTTCTAAATCTAATTTTTTATTTTTTTTCTCGTATATATCAGACTTGTCCTTAACTATCTGAAATGCATCTATCCAAAGACTCTACCGGTAGACCAAAGACTTCATGGTCGTTTTCTAGGCATCCTCCTAGATAAAAATTTATCTTTTAAGCACCATATTGATTTGACTACAATAAAGGTATGCAGAAACCTTGGTATTCTAAGAAAGGCCAAACATATTTTTCCAGGACCAATTCTGAGAATCCTGTTCCACGTTTTAATTGATTCTTATTTTTCTCATTGCCCAGTTATATGGATGTCTACTCTTCGTTCTTTTCTTAAACCGCCTTCCAACACTTACAATGAAGCAATAAATCATATCCAGGATGTAAATCGTTCAGGAACTAAAACATTACTTGATGTTGAAAAACTTTATATTCTTTCCTGTGCATCATTCACTTTTCTTCAGTTCCGCGGTGATCACTTAAGTGAAACGTACGTATTCCCCCTATTTTACAGGTCTAGGAGCCTTGGGGGATTAGCACAATGTATTCATTGTATGATTAATTAATTATGAAAAACCTTGTCTTAACACAGACTGTTCAAAATGGAAAAAATACACTCAATCCAAAATATTCGACCATTTTACCCATATAAATGATAATCTGACTGTGAATAGTAACACAGAATAATCATTTATAAAGTATCATTCTTGTGGACTGTGACTTTCACTCTATCCAAGTTTATTATTTCAAATAGACAACATGATATAAACACGACTTTAAACTTGTAGTTGTAAATATTGTCTGCAATCTCTATTTAAAAGTGCTTTGACAGCTGTAATCCAAATTACTATCCTCGACGACTCTGTAAATTCAGATTATTATGCGTAACCGACATGAATTTGCACTTTTTAATTGCATATTAAATTACTACCTTACCGATGTTTGCTAAGCATAAAAAAAAGAGTAAATCCTGTTCTTTTCCTTACCATTAGTAATTGTTTCTACTTGACAACTTGGCAGGTACACCACCATGATTTAAAAAACGACTAGACTCACAGACAAATTATTGCAAGATTTGCGACGCGAAAAAAATAATTGCAATTTTAATAATTTCTAAATAAAAATCTGATTTAACTTTTATATTGAGATAATTCAATCAATTGATTTATTATCAAAATGTATAAAAACACAATTAAAAGCTCTGGCCCCACAAAAGGTTCTATCACTTGTATATATAGGGGGAAACAATTACACAACTGAATCATGCAAGACTCATGTTAGCCCTTTCCCCGGAATATTTGAAAGCCATATCCTGAAAATCTCCTCAATCTCCTGAAAAAAAACTAAAATGTTTAAGGAAAAGGACAGTTGTCAACACTCAACTCAAAAAACAGTTTTCGATTCTCATCACCTAGCAACAGAATACCATTTATCTCCATGTTGCAAAACAGTCAAGTTGGGGCAAGAATTGGTATCCTGCTCTGTCAGAACCAAAAGTAAATAACCGTAACAGAAGTAGGAAAGTTGAGTGCATCTAATCAGGCTTGACCCTCCATGTTTCTTCATGCAAACTTCATGTCTATACCAACCACCAAAATACTTGTCGTTTTTTCACACAAGTATAGAGGCCTCCAAAATAGCGCTCAAGTCGTCCCAATATCGCATGTTTTTGGAAATAACATTGAGTGATGATGTCTGATGCACAATAGTGTGAATACCCTAACTTCAAGTTTGTTCACTCGAAACGAAAAAGATCTTTAAACAAAGCTCAAAAGGTCTGAAAGTCATTTTTCCAGTAAATGTTAGTTCCTTTCTACTAAATCTGTTTCTTAAGAAGATTTATGAATTATCTGTTGAAATATAAAACCTTTCCTATTGTAATTTTTCTTTAGAATACACATAGAAGTAGGGCTAAATAACCAATAAAAGCATTGTGAGAACCATGGGCGCTCATATGGCGGGGGGGGGGAGGGTGTTTTCAGAGGGGGGCTCCAGACCCCCCTCTGGCTGAATGATGCTGCCTTATATTTTATATTTTTGTTCTGAGATTTCTTTTATATAGCATTGGAAGCATGGGCGCCCATAAGGGGGGCAGGGGGGTGGGCGCCCGCCCCCTGGCTGAATGATGCTGCCTTATTTTTATATTTTTGTTCTGAGATTTCTTTTATATAGCATTAAAAGTGTCAATTAGACGTGGTTTGCCCCGCCCTGGAATTCAGCTTATGGGCGCCCATGATTGGAAGTGCCGATTAGGCCAGTTAAGCCTCCCCCTAAAATTCAGCTTATGGGCGCCAATGATGAGCACCAGTAGAATCAGGGCTAGATTGAATTGACCAGTAATTACGCAATTAGGGCATAAAGGGAATAGGGATGATAGAGGGAATTGCAAGTTTTATTTAGCATGTGACAGAACTCGGTCAACAACATTTGTTTGCAATATTCTATTATTTTAGCTGTTATTTTTGAATTTTGAAGGGACTATAGTCCCCATCAAAACTTAAGGGGCAATTTGCTAGCATAAAATCAGCTAATGCTATCATTGATTTAGGCAGGTTCAGACTTTTCTTGTCGCATGGATTAAGGCTACTACAACTCCTGATGCACTGCGTGTCCACAGCATAGATTAAAATAAAGAAAAAAACTTTTAAAAACTAACACAATCTGACTTGGCAACAGCGGTAAGCTTTTGCTGTGTATTAAAAAAGAGGAATCAAATTTTAGACTAGATGTAGAGCGTGTTATTATTAAATATTTGTAATTAAATGTACAGGTGGTCACTTGAAGGTTTCGAGAGTATTAATGCAGACCAGTATAAAATGCCAGAAATAAATTGAATTTTGGGTCTTATGGAAGGCTTTTTTAACGTCTTCTTGGGAAGGATTGGAAATTCACATGCATTCTGAAAGTATCTTTATTTTTACCTTTGTACGCTATTGGTTGGATATCTTCCAATAATTCTGTGGAATGTATCTTGAATCAATACCTTTTGTACCGAAATTTCCCTGGAATTTTAAGACATGTTCTCGGGTTTTAAGGATTGAGTATTTAAACAAAGCTCTTTTTAAGCTAAATATGATCCCAAATTAAGCGGTTAAGATTTAAATATAGTAACCTTTATTTGTTTTAAAGTCCAAATACGTACTTTCTACGCTTTTACGTTTAACTTTTTAGTGAACCAGTAATTTTAGAAGCGCGTAAATAGATAGCGCTTGCATACACTGCAAATTGTTTCCTTTTATTAAGGCCCATAAGCATTTGCCCCCTTTTTTTATATACAAATGAAAAGTTTATATCTATGATATGAACGAAAAAAAATTGTACGTTAGCTGGCTATTAATAGTAAACTTCTAGCTGTTACAAGTAGAAAATACAATAATCGATTTACAACCCAAACCATAGCATATTGCACAAAAAACACATCTTTTGTATGAATAAAGCAATTCAGTTGAGGGATGACAAGGGTGAAGGGTCTAAGGCAGGGTTCCGATGGTTTTAGGTCTAAACTTATTTGAATCCTGGAACACAAACTTAACCCCTATCCCCCTATTTTTTGTGGAATGCAATGTTTTGCAAATATAAGCTACTACGTTATTTCTCTGTCATTCTACACAGCTGTTCTAAATTATCTTTAGATCGTAGTCTAAAGAAAAAAAAATATCTAATGACGGTTTCTTGCTCAAATTTTCAAACTTAAAAAAAACTTATTTCCTGCGGCATACAATCTGAAATTGGGCCTGCCTCGGGAACGTTTGCAACGTATTCGAAGGAGATAAAGTCGTATTACAGTCTGGCAAAGGTGTTCAAATGTATTTTAAGTAGATTACCGAGAGATTTCAAAGTCTTGATCGCCACAATAATGTAGGAGGGAAGTTGTTGTGTTTACCATTCTTAATCGGCGTTAAAGCATAAGATTCGGCTCTGAAGAGAACTGCGAATATTGAGACAGACATTGGCCCTCAACATGAACAAGGATCATAGACTAGAAGATGTCAATTACAAACAATTCATTACTCTACGTTAGAGTTCGAGAAGAAGCGAGGACTCAAAAGAAAAAAAAAAGTTATGTTCTAAAAACCAAGACTTACAAAGAGGTTTCATATGACCTGAGGTGATCTAAGTTTTCCTGGGAGATGACAAAGAAAAGTTATATGAACAAGGTTATGGGGGAAATGAGGCTAGTATGGAACATTATTTATCGGGTTTTACTATTCAATCCTGACAACCTAGTACTTCACTACAAACTTGTTATGTTGATTATCATCCCAATTTGTTAATTGCAATCTTTAACGTGGGTCTTTTAACAGCATCCCATTTATTGTAGTAAATTACCACATTTCAAAAAGCATTCTTAAAATAGAAATATCCACTTAAATCTCGGCACTACAATATTTTGAAATATATATTAATTTTGAGGGATTCTATCGATAAATGACGAATGATTGCCTTTAATTACACGCGGCAAGTTATTTTCGATAGCATCTATTTTTAGTATAGAAGCTGAAAGTAATCACTAAGAAAGATCTGTGAAAGGCTGAAATTAGGAAACCATTTTTCACTCACTGCTGAGCTGATAAGAATAGATTTATCTGACAGTCATAGTTGGTAATTAGCTTACTTGTCATCTTTCAAAAAACTGGCAGATTTAATATACCTCAAGCATATTGGCATGGTTAAAATGAAACAGATGGGAAAGTTGTTTGAGTTTCCAGCATAGGTCAAGATTGATCATTCCCTTTACCTGGAGTATTCAAATATATTAGACTGGAGGAAGGCTCTACACCGTGCAGATTGATCATGGGCCAGATAACCACCTAAGGTTAAACAGACAACTAAGTGCTTTATTTATTTCCTTCCATGTTGGAAGAAACTATATTCCTTTTATCTAGGGATACAACATAAGGAATTACGCACATTCCTTAGGATCTATTCAATGTGAAACCATGGTCATAATTTTATTAAAAAAAACTGATACTTGCATTATTTGGGATAAAAAGGATAAGTTAAACATATTGGAAGTGTAATGCCCCGACTTCTGTGAAAACAAAGACAATAAAAATCACTTTAAGGTCTAACTTCCCTTGTATTTTACCTCCATCTTTTCTGTTCTTGGTTCTATTGAAATCAAGTCATTGCCATTGTTATGAAGGTGTTACTATTTACTAACACATTTTAAAGTGCTCCAATTCATTACCATCACACCTATTCCTTGGATATTCCCCGATGGAAATATGCCCCCCCCATAAAAAAATTCCTGGATATGTCCACCAATGCCGTACCCAGAGGGGGGGGGGGGTTAAGGGGGCTTGAAACCCTCCCGAAATGTTTTTTTGACTCGTAAAAACGTAACAACAATGGATATAAACAAATTTTGTATGCGATTTTTGAGGTTTTTCTTGTAACACACCCCCCCCCCCGAAAAAAAATCTTTGAGTAAAACCCCCTCCGAAAAAAAAAATCCTGGGTATGGCCTTGATGTCCACGGACTGTATACTAAAGCTTCGTGATATCTTAATATAAAATGTATGCACCTCCATTTCAACAGACGCAAGTCACACATAGGATATCATGCATTTCGAATAGATCCTTTGTCTCTAGGTAAAAAACACGATAATTTACTGCAAAATGCAAAAGAAAATGGCTATGTAGCTTTGTTCAAAAGGCCCTGGGCAAAATATTTGTCTAACTGTACAAGGCTCTTGGAGATTTGTATAGTTACGTACTACAATATTGACGTAAATAATTTATATTTACATATTAGGTTCCATTCAATGTTAGAAGAATTTGTTTTTACATCTATGAAAAAAAACTTCCGCTCTCCACGAAAGTCAGGGTTCTTGCAGCGGCAGTACAAACTTTGGTACTTGTCAGTTATCCCAACCACACTCAAGAAGTGAAGTTAGGTTAATCATAATGAAATATACCGAAATAGGATGAAAATATAATGTTTTAGAAACATACTATGGAAACTTAACAGAGAATTATGGAAAGCAGCTCGCCCAGAATGCATTATATTAAATACCTAGCCAACTCTATATATTAAATACGTACTTTAAAATATGCCTGTATAGTAGTTTATCTCGCTGGTACTAAGCTAATTATCTCCGAATGCAGACAGAGAAACCGGTTTTAAACATATCAAACTTCTTGAGCGTGGTCGGGATAACTGACTAGTACCCAAACTGTTGTGATGGCAGAATGGAAATCCATTGAGAAAAAAGGCTTCAAAAACTGTTACCTTGCCTGAATTTTCTCTATACTTAAAAAACGCTTAGCTCCGATTTACCCGACACAGGAAAGGTAGGGGAATGATTTACTGCTAATTATATGTTCTTTTTTCAAAAAACGGGAGCGCGGAACGGGGAAGGTTTAATTACAACAGGTGCTTAATTATAAGTGAAGAAAGGTAAAATGTGATGTAATCACAGTCGTACGATTCTTCTAGTTTCGTAACGGACCTGGGTTCTATTAGGATTCAGCTTGTCATAAATGCCGCTTTTGAGAACATTCGTCTATAGCTACCTCGCGATTAGGTAAATTTTTCGTTATTCATATTATTGACTTGCGAATAAAGTAAACATACCACTCGATGCCTTTTTTATGATCTTTCCAAATATAATAATCATTTTTGTCGGAAACGAATTTTATCCCCACCCTTATATATACCAATTCAGGGTATATATTTGCACATTAGGGGGTGGGGGTAAATTTTATTTCTTATATAAATGAGGAGTAAGTTTAAACTTCCTCCCTCCCCCCTAATGTGCAAATATATACCCTGAATTGGTATATAGGAGTGGGGGTAAAATTCATTTCCGACTAAAATGATTATTATATTTGGAAAGAGCATAAAAAAGGCATCGAGGGTATGTTTACTTTATTCAAAAGCCAATAATATGAATAACGAAAAATTTACCCGCAATTATTGAGTTCCTGGGTAGTATTGCCATCCCCTATTTTTACTAACCCTTTTTTTAGCTCTTTTACCAGGTTATCTAAACTTATTAGTGGTTGTGATTTTTTACGAAGAAATCGGTTTCCTAGTTACACATTTCTGCATCTTTTTCAGACTTTTCGAGAGAATTCTGCTAAATTTGTACAAGCTTATTCACTTATCATGCTTTTTAGTTTCAAAATCAACAATGTTCTATTTAGAAGCTTGTACAAATTTAATAGAAGTCTCTCGAAAAGTCTGATTGTTTCCACGGAAAGAAGGAAATACAGACGCAAATCTTGTGATTCTGTTTTTAGTGTTTTTTTGTGTTTTTTTCTCCAGTCAATTTTCGGGCGATTTTTTTTTGTAGAATTTTTTTTAGCGACAGTGGTAACCCGGATTCTAGATAAAAGCCTGTAGATTGTCCTCTGGAAATTGCTTGAGATATTTAAGGTCGAGCTACCAAACAGTGACGAAACAAGAAAAAGCAACTGCGAGAAATTATGCCAATCGAATTCGAATAAGAAAATAGAAATTTCGAGCCTTCTAAAGACCAAAACATAACTTTGACGTTACTGAAAACAATCTTTTATTTCGAGCTATGTGTTTTTATTTCTCAATAAAAAAAGATTATCTCATTTCTGGTCATTATCTTTCATAAATTTCTCATTTATTATCATTTACATAAAAAAAAAATCGCCATCACAACCAAGATTACCGAAAAGAGCAAATGAATGTAGATTGACAGGTTAATTTTAGATTTTAACAACCATTAATACAAACAGTAAACACAATAGATAACAAACGGAAAAAATTAACACATTAATACAAACATACATACATACATATCCAATTGCTCGCTTTAATATGCTTTAATATGTTTTTCCAAGACGTTTTTCTTTAGTCAATTTTACCACAAGTAGCTGTAGCGCTTAGTAGGCTTGGTTTTTTTTTTTTCGAGGGATAAAAAACTGGAGCAAATAGATTTTGTTTTTTTTTTTAGAAGGGGGGAGTAAGTTAGCTATGCAAGACGTGCTCAAGATCGGAAAAAACACAAAAAGTAATTGGGTTATAAAAATATATGGTATTTCTAGGGATAAGAGTTAGAATTTTGAGATATAGGCGAGAAGGCTGTGACCAAAAAGTTTCTTTGTTCATGTGGATGGGCTGGGATGAATACTCGTTTAGAGTGGTTTTGATTGCCAAGCAAAGAAACAAAAAGGAATAGAAAGAATGTGCGCATCTGAATAAACATTCAACCATATTTTAAAGTATGAAAATAATGTTTTTTCACAAACGCAATCGGAAGCCCCACCTAAAAATGTCCACTAGCTGTTGTGATTACTAGTTATGGAAAAAAAGTTTATTATTTTAATCTTCAATTAAACCAAGTTTTGCATAGTCTATTAAATTGATAGTTAAAAGTTGACGGAAGTCGTTAAACTTGAAGTAAAAATTAATTCTGAAGAATTGATTGAATACAGGATTCCAAAAAACAACAAACAAACTTGACAATCCTGTTAGGTTAACTGTTATAGTGAAAGGTATGTTTATGATTTTGGAAGGAATACATACGTGAATACAAATATGGAACCAGTACTCTAAACAGAGTTGCCAACTGGGCATATTTTATGTCAAAATGGAACATTCACATGCAATGGGACACAATCATAACGATGTTGGCACAATGTATTATTTATTTTATTTTTTTTTTCCACCATTTCCCCAAACACATCCAATCAAAATTTTGAGATAGCCATTTTGTTCAGCGTAGTTGATTTCCAGATAAAAATTATATTTTTGAGGAGGACACTTCCCCACAGCCCTCAAGACAAGGGTTGTAAGTTATGCCCTGGGGCATATAAGATTTTTATAGAAAGTATTGTCGTAGAAACTTCAAAAAAGGCTCATTTGATAGGAAATTCAAAGGACTAGTGCCCTTTTTAATAGTCGAAAGTGATTGGAGGGCAACTAACCCCCCTCTCACGCCCACCTTTTCCCCAAAAACATCCAATCAAAATTTTGAGATAACCATTTTGTTCACGTAGTTGAAAGTTCTGGAAACTAGGTCTTTTAGGATGACAACCCCCCCCCCCCACAGCCCTCAGGGCAAGGGTTGTAAGTTATGTCCTGGGGGCATATAAGGTTTTAATAGAAAGTGTTGTCATAAAAACTTGAAAAAGGGCTCATTCGATTGGAAATTCAAAGGGCTAGTGCCCTTTTTAATAGTTGAAAGTAATTGAAAGGCAAATAAACCCCCTGTCACGACCACCATTCCTCCAAACACATGCAATCAAAATTTTGAAATATTCATTTTGTTCAACGTAGTTTAAAGTTTTAGAAATTTGGTCTTTGAGGATGACAAACTTCCTCAGGGCAAGGGTTGTAAGTTAAACCCTGGGGGCATATAAGGTTTTATAGAAAGGGTTGTCATAAAAACTTGAAAAAGGGCTCATTCGATTGGAAATTCAAAGGGCTAGTGCCCTTTTTAATAGTTGAAAGTAATTGAAAGGCAAATAAACCCCCTGTCACGACCACCATTCCCCCAAACACATCCAATCAAAATTTTGAGATAGCCATTTTGTTCGACGCAGATAAAAAGTCCGGAAATTATTTTTTTGAGTATGACACTCCCCCACAGCCCTAACGGCAAGGGTTGTAAGTTATGCCCTGGGGGCATATAAGGTTTTTATTTATGGAAAGCGTTGTTGTAGAAACTTCAAAAAGGGCTCATTCAATTGGAAATTGAAAGGGCTAGTGCCCTTTTTAATAGTCGAAAGTGATCCACTCAATAAAAATTTTGAACCAAATCCAATCAAAATTTGTTAATAGCCATTTTGTTCAACGTAGTTGAAAGTTTTGGAAATTAGGTCTTTGAGGATGACACTTCAAACAGGAACTTCAAAAAGGGCTCATACTACTGGAAATTCAAAGGGCTAGTGCCCTTTTTAATAGTCGAAAGTGATTGAACGGCAGGTAACCCCCCTCTCACGCCCATTATTTCCCCAAACACATCCAATCAAAATTTTGAGATGACAATTTCGTTCAACGTAGTTGCAAGTTCTGGAAATTAGGTCTTTGAGGATGACAACCCCCTCACAGCCGTCAGGGCAAGGGTTGTAAGTTATGCCCGGGGGGCATATAAGGTTCTTATAGAAAGCGTTTTAATAGTCGAAAGTGATTGGAGGGCAACTAACCCCCCTTCTCGCGCCCACCATTTCCCCTAACACATCCAATCAAAATTTTGAGATAACAATTTTGTTCAACGTAGTTGCAAGTTTTGGAAATTAGATCTTTGAGGATGACAACGCCCCCCACCCAGCCCTTAGGGCAAGGGTTGTAAGTTATGCCCCGGGAACATATAAGGTTTTTATAGAAAGATTTGTCATAGAAACTTCAAAAGGGCTCATTCGATTGGAAACTGAAAGGGCTCGTGCCTTTTTTAATAGTTGAAAGTTATTGCAGTTTAACTAATGCCCCTCTCACGCCCACCATTTCTCCAAACTCGTCCAATTAAAATTTTGAGATAACCATTTTGTTCAACGTAGTTGAAATTTCTGGAAATTAAGTCTTTGAGGATGACAACCCCCTTACAGCCCTCAGGGCAAAGGTTGTAATTTATGCCCTGAGGGCATATAAGGTGTTTATAGAAAGTGTTGTCGTAAAAACTCAAAATTGGCTCATTCGATTGGAAATTGAAAGGGCTAGTGCCCTTTTTAATAGTCGAAAGTGATTGGAAGACTTGACATTTTATAGTAAAGAGCGATGTGGGTACAATGTGTTATTTTTTTTTTTTTGTTTAGACCAGGGCACTTCGTATTGAAGGAGTTGTCGTAGAAATTTCGATAAGGGCCCACTCGATTGAAAATAGAAAGGACTAGTGCCCTTTTTAATAGTTGAAAGTGATTGGAGGGCAACTAATCCCCCTCCCAAGCCCACCCTCCCAGTTGCCCTTTATGTTTAAAAACTAAATGTTGCCTTAAGATTAAATCAAAATGCACTGTGTTAATGCTAATTCCTAATAAGGTATCTCAGCAGTATCCCAAGAACGACTAAGGGCATTATGTTCAAACTTTCGGGGCTACTTCTACTCTTAAAATTCAACCAAATCAAAATAGTGTATGTGTATCCAAGCTATCAAAGAGAGTAAACAGACTTTTTTGCGAATGGTATCAAGTTTTCTATTTTAGGTCAACTAGAGGAGGTATTAAAACTAAATTAAACACTACTATTTGTGTCCAGATTTTCAAATGGGTGTATGCTGTTAAAAATTGCTGAGAAATTTACTCCAGCTTGCAAATAGCAGGCCAAACTATAAAGTCTTAAAAAGACGAAAAAATTAAAACTATTATTTTCTTTTTCCCTGAAAAGACTAGGTCAATATAAAACGAACAGAAATTAATCAACAATACTTTTTCACAAAATAGTCTGTGCGGTGATACTGCCTGATGATCCGCTCGTGCTTTACAGGGGGAGGTATTTCGAAATTTCCGCGAGCTATAACTGCTACAAGGTCGCTGGCAAAAGGATAGCTTTCAATGCTAAAGGAATCCGAATGATCAGTTAAAAAGAGATCAAGCCGGGATGATCCATGAGTGCCAATATAAGTGTCGAATTCAACAAGCTGTTCTAGGCCATAAGCAAGACTCGGGTCTAGCAGAGCTACGCCTTCCGCATCAGTCGTATGACTTTTCAGCCAGTGGCCATGATAAATGTTAAAGTCTCCTTGGATTATTGTATCTGAATTAGGGAACTTTTGCTTCACAAATTCCAAGCAATCTTCCAGATGTTCGGTGATTTTCATCTTTGGTGGGTTATAGACTGTAGCAATAGCATACGATTTGTTTGATAGGTTTACTTTCACCGAAAGGACCTTCTTATCACTTGGAATTGAAAGGGCCAAAAATAGGATGCTATTTTTAAGGTGCATAGCAACACCACCTCCACCAAAAGTCAAGCTTCTCGGGTTTTTGCGATCCAGCCTTGGCAGAGTGTAAACTGGAATGTTGACCTCACTATCAATGACGCCAGAATTTAGGTTGGTCTTGGATACACACATGACAGAAGAGGAGACCTCATTCATCACATGCTGAAGGCATATGACGGCACCTTGCGGTACCCACCACTCTCAAGCTTTGCGGGCAGGGAAGCCAACCCCTGAGTCGTTTGCCGGAGCATACCACCGCATACTCAATGATGTTTGAAAATCAAACGACATTTGGAAAATACTCACTTAGCGTATTTTGATTTGGATTTGCATTGTAAAATCTTGATTTTGTCATCAAAAAGCTCAGAAATTGTTGGATACGTGGAAGCTGAAATCAAGTGTGAAAAATGTGTATTACGCGATGTGTTTTATTGAAACACACTATATACTTCTACTTCTGCGTTCTGTCTTTTAATGTGTCTATATTGCAATATTAGCTGCAGATCCAGTATCGAAAAGCTTGGAAATCCCTCGAAACAAACTGTGGTAGAAATTTTTGGAGACTGTTGTTTGGGACGCTCATATTATGATTTGAACCCTATTACTGACTTCAAAAATCCTTGAATAGAACTTTATTGGAAATCAAATACCAAGTTTGAAATCTGTACATTTTTTTTTTTTTTTTTTTTTGTTAACAGAGAGAGGCTACCAGTTATGGACTTTTCCCCCTAAAATTTTGACTGACTAATAAAAAAGTAACGAAAATACATATCAACAAATTTTTGATGTGTTTTGTGAACCTTTTAACCCCACTACCGTATTTTTTTCAGTAAAGTGCAAATTTTGTTCTGGCCTTGGGAAAGCATAGGGGTTTTGAGCCCAACTTATGTTACTTTCTGCTGGTTTTGAGTTTGACTCGGTTATTTATTGTAACTTCTGTTCGTTTTGGGTTTTATTTATTTATCGATGCTGATTTGTGGTAGTTTAACGCTTGGTAGATTATTTGATTTTATTTTTGCTAATTTTTTGTTTAAGGGACTTCTTGACTTTTCTTTGAAAAACTTATTTTGTGGAAAAAGTTTTTTTCAATTAATTTCTGTTCGTTTTATATTGACATAGTCTTTTCAGGGAAAAATAAAATATTACTTTAAATATTTTCTTTTTTAAAAGACTTTATAGTTTGGCCTGCTATTTGTATACTGGAGGAAAACTTTCAGCAATTTTTAACAACATACACCCTTTTAAAAATCTGGACACAAGTAGTAGTGTTTACTTTTGTTTCATACCTCCTCTAGTTGACCTGAAATGGAAAACTTGATACCATTCACAAAAAAAATTACTTTCTTTGATAGCTTGGATACACTTACGCTATTTTGATTTGGTTAAATTTTAAGAGCAGAAGTAGCCCCGAAAGTTTGAACATGATACCCTCAGTCGTTCTTGGGATACTGCTGAGATGCCTTATTGGGAGTTAGGATTAGCACAGTGCATTTGGATTTAATCTTAAGACAACATTTAGTTTTTAAACATAATGGGCAAATGGGAGGGTGGGAGTGGGATTAGTTGCCCTCCAATCACTTTCAACTATTAAAAAGGGCATCAACCCTTTCTATTTTCAATCGAATGAGTCCTTTTCGAAGTTACCACGACAACTCCTTCGATACGAAGTGCCCTGGTCTAAACAACAACAACAAAAAAAGTACATTATATCCACATCGATCTTTACTATAATTAAATAAAAAAAACAAGTTTTTTTTAACTGAAAGTAAGGAGCGACATTAGAACTTAAAACGAACAGAAATTATTCCGTATATGAAAGGGACTGTCCCCTCCTCAACGCCTCGCTCTTTACGCTAAAGTTTTTATTGTTTAAAAAATAGAGTTGTGAGAAAGTCAAACTTTAGCGTAAAGAGCAAGGGCGTTGAGGAGGGGACAGCCCCTTTCATATACGGAATAATTTCTGTTCGTTTTAAGTTTTAATGTCGCTCCTTACTTTCAGTTAAAAAAACTTGTTTTTTTATTTAATTTTTGAACGTTTTTGAATAAATGCAGGTTTTGATCTTGGCTCACAGTACATGAATAATTAAAACAAATTTTTCGTATTAATTTAATTTTATTTGGTTAAATGGCTTTCTCGAAACTTGTTTCATTTTATTTACGAACGTTTTTATTAGTAATAAATATACGTAACTTACGAATTAACTTACGTAACGAACTTCTATATTCATATATTTTTAATACGTATATTAGGGGGTTCGCCCCCTAGTCAATACCTTGCTCTTTAAGCGAAAGTTCGAATTTTGTTCCAATTCTTTAAAAATGACCGCTTAATCACAAAGGCCGTTAATTAGAATAAATAGCTCTTATGAAAGTACTAAAAAATCTCTGGCTTAAAGAGTGAGGTATTGACTAGGGGGTGAACCCAATCATATATGTAATATTTTCTGTTCGTTTAAACTTTTGATGTTGCTGCTGTTACAGTTGAAAAACTTGTTTTTTTATATTTAATTTCTGATCTTTTTTTTAAATAATGCTGGGAAGTCCGGCGTCCCCTTCCTTCATGGAAAACTTCCCTCATGGAACTTCCTTCATGGAAAGATCCTCCTACATAACCCCCGACCCCAGGCACGTACGCAGGAATTTGTTTTTGGGGGGAGGGGGGGCAATTTGTTTTTTTTTGGGGGGGGGGGGGCAAATCCTTCAAACCCATTATTCTGTGAGAAAAATCAGAAAATTATGGGAAAATGAAAAAAATCGTGAGATTTCGGGGGGGCCCAGGCCCGGAGGCCCCCTGTGTACGTCCCTGCCCACCCCCCCCCCCCCCCCCCCACTACCATGAAAAATCTCCCCTGAAAACGTCTGTACTGTATACTTTCCAATAACCAATACTATATGTTAACATTGGGTAAAGTTCATAACTTTCAGCCCTCCTCCCGGGAACTTCGGGGGATTAAGTCATCCTAAAAGACATACTTATAATATTTTCGAACATACTGAACAAAATGACTATCTCAAAATTTTGATCAGGTGACTTTGGGAAAACAATGAGCGTGGGAGGGGGCCTAGTTGCCCTCCATTTTTTTTGGTCACTTAAAAAGTGAACTAGAACTTTTAATTTCCATTCCAATGAGCCCTCCCACGATATTCTAGGACCACTGGGTCGATACGATCACCTCTGGGGGAAAAAAAAAATAAAAATAAACACGCACCCGTGATCTTTCTTCTGGCAAAAAATGCAAAATTCCACATTTTTGTAGATAGGAGCTTGAAACCTCTACAGTAGGGCTCTCTGATACGCGGAATATGATGGTGTGATTTTCATTAAGGTTCTATAATTTTTAGGGGGTCTTTCCCCCTTTTTTCGAAAATCAGCCAAATTTTCTCAGGCGCGTAACTTTCGATGGGTAGGATTAAACTTGATAAAACTTATATATTTGAAATCAGCATTAAAATTCGATTCTTTTGATGTATCTATTTGTATCAAAATATCGTTTTCTAGAGTTTCGGTTACCATTGAGCCGGGTCCCAATAACCAATACTATGGGGTAAAGTTCATAACTTTCAGCCCTCCTCCTGGGGGCTTCGAGGGATTAAGTCATCCTAAAAGACATAGTTATAATATTTTCGACCATGCTGAACAAAATGGCTATCTTAAAATTTTGATCGGGTGACTTTGGGAAAAAATGAGCGTGGGAGGGGGCCTAGTTGCCCTCCATTTTTTTTGGTCACTTAAAAAGGGCACTACAACTTTTAATTTCCGTTCCAATGAGCCCTCCCACGATATTCTAGGACCACTGGGTCGATATGATCACCCCAGGAAAAAAAAAACAAATAAACACGCATCCGTGATCTTTCTTCTGGCAAAAAATGGAACATTCCACATTTTGTAGATAGGAGCTTGAAACCTCTACAGTAGGGTTCTCTGATACGCTGAATATGATGGTGTGATTTTCATTAAGGTTCTATAACTTTTAGGGGGTCTTTCTCCCTTTTTTCGAAAATCAGCCAAATTTTCTCAGGCACGTAACTTTTGATAGGTAAAATTAAACTTGATGAAACTTATATATTTGAAATCAGAATTAAAATCTGATTCTTTTGATGGATCTATTGGTATCAAAATTCCGTTTTTTAGAGTTTCGGTTACCATTGAGCCGGGTCGCTCCTTACTTACAGTTCGTTACCACGAACTGTTTGAAAATGTCAAGCCTTCTATTCACTTTCGAGTATTAAAATGGGTACTAGGCCTTTCAATTTCCAATCGAATGAGCCCTTTTTGAAACGACAGCGCTTTCTATAAACACCTTATATGACCCCAGGGCATAAATTGTAACCCTTACCTTAAAGGCTGTTATGGTGGTTGTCATCCTCTAAGACCTAATTTCCAGAACTTTTAACTACGTTAAACAAAATAGCTATCTTAAAATTTTGATTGGATGTGTTTGGGGAAATGGTGGGCGTGAGAGGGGCGTTATTCGCTCTCCAATCACTTTCAGCTATTAAAAATGACACTAGCCCTTTCAATTTCCAATCAAATGAGCCCTTTTGAAGTTTCTACGACAACACTTTCAATAAATACCTTATATACCCCCAGGGCATAACTTACAACCCTTACCCTGAGGGCTGGGGGGTTGTCATTCTCAAAGACCTAATTCCCAGAACTTTAAACTACGTTGAACAAAATGGCTATCTCTAAAGTTTGATTGAATGTTTTGGGGGAAATGGTGGGCGTGAGAGGGGGTTAATTACTCTCCATTCACTTTCGACAATTAAAAAGGACAATTTCAATTTCCAATCAAATGGGCCGTTATTGAAATTTCTACAACAACTTTCTATATAAACCTTATATGCCCCCGGGGCATAACTAACAACCCTTGCACTGAGGGTTCTGAGGGGGTATCATCCTAAAAGACTAATTTCCAGAACTTTCAGCTAAGTTGAACAAAATAACTTATAAACCTTGCCCTGAAGACTGTGGGGGAGTGTCCTGCTCAAAGGTATAATTTCCTGAACTTTGAACGGCCTGGAACAAAATGGCTATCTCAAAATTTTTATTGGATGTGTTTGGGGAAATGGTGGGCGTGGAAGGGGTGTTAGTTGCCTTCCAATCACATTCGACTATTAAAAAGGGCACTAGCCAATCCAATTTCCAATCGAATGAGCCCTTTTCATGGTTTCTACGACAATCCCTTTGATACGAAGTGCCCTGGTATGGAAAACAAAAAAAATAATACATTGTGCCAACATCGTTCTTTACTTAGGCAGCGCGATTGCGCTGCCTCTGATTTCTGTTCGTTCTGGGTTTCATTTATTTATTGATGCTAATTTGTGGTAGTTTCACGCTTGGTAGATTATTTGATTTTATTTTTGCTCATTTTTGGTTTAATGGAGTTCTTTACTTTTCTTTGAAAAGCTTGTTTTGTGGAAAAAAAACTTTTTTTTTATCAATGACATAATAGGCAAAAACTGACACACTTTTGAAATGCGTGACATAAAGGGGGCAAAAAATGGAAACATTTTTTAAACTTATGACATAAAATGAAGCATTTCCCAACTGGATATATATTTTGGAAAAAAAAATGTCACTTTTTACCAAAGTACTGCCTTTTCTTGTTTTTTTCAGCATCCAATTTTTGCCAGGTATATCGTAAGTAAAAAAGTTTCTACCAAGTAAGGGACAGAATTTTCTTCAAAGTGTAGAATAGAGATCTTAAATAAAATAAACATGTTTATATGAGTTTCGTGCTTTGACACAAAGTCATTTTGTATGAATGTTTTATAGGATTTTTTTTTTTTTTGGTTTTAATTATATTTAATGTTGACTTTTGACTGGGCGCTTTGAAAGAGGTTTACAAAGTGTCTTTTGGTCAATAACACAACTGGTAAAAAAAAAAAATAACCTCTAGTTTTTGACATTTCAAGATGAACACATTTTAACTCAAAACGGCACATTTTTGGATTCTCAGGGGAACATTCGTGGACCGAAAAGTTGGCAACCCTGCGCACAAAAAAAAGCCGTATCTCTAATAATAAGTAGACTGGACTTTTTACTTTTGTATGGCTTTATTTCTTGTGCATTTTTTGTTTCTTTCTTTCAAGGTCGAAATTAATATTTAATGTAGTTCGAACACTATAATTTTTTCTATTGTTCGGCACATTGAAAAAAATAATCTTTCTTGGCAAGCAAGCATGTGTAACATGGAAGTATTTATGAAGCTACCAGTCTCAGAGGGTTCTCTGCTGCTCCTAACATTATTCGCTTCAAAGCACTAGTTTAATGTAAAAGAAAAAAATTCTACCTAGATTGGCTCTGCAAAATTGTTTTAATAGTCAAGCTGTGAGGTAGCTACTGATATACTTGTATGTTTTAATGTTCCAAAAATAAACCCGTTTTTGAACTAATCCAGCTTTGATTTTGTCTCACCGTACATGAATAATTAAAACGAAATTTGCATATTAATTTTACTTTTTTGGCTAAATGGGTTTCTCGAAATTTTGTTCTGACTTAACTTACGAATTAACTTACGTAACGAACTTCTATATTCGTATGTTTTATTACGTATATTAGGGAGTTTGCCCCCTAGTCGATACTTTGCTCTTTACGCTAAAGTTCGAATTTTGTTCAAATCACAAACCCCTGAATCACAAAGGCCGGTTAATTAGAATAGATAGCTCTTTTGAAACTACTAAAAAAAACTTTAGCGAAAAGGGCGAGGTATTGACTAGGGGGCGAACCCCCTCATATACGTAATAATTTCTGTTTGTTTTAAGTTTTAATGTTGCACCTTACTTTCAGTTGAAAAAACTAGTTTTTTTTTATTTAATTTCTGGTTGTTTTTTAAATAATGCTGGGGAATCCGGCGCCCCCTTCATAGAAATGTCCCTTCCCCCAAGGAAACATCCTCCATCGAAGGATCCTCCCCCGTAACCCCCTCCTCTGACACCCCCCATTAGAAAAAAATCCCTCCTGAAACGTCTTTATACTTCCCATTAACCAATACTATATGTAAACAATGGGCAAAGTTCATAACTTCCAGCCCTTCCCCTGAGAACTCTTGGGGGTTAAGTCATCCTAAAAGACACATTTATTAGATTTTCGACTATGCTGAACGAAATGGCTATCTCAAAATTTTGATTGGGTTACTTTGGGAAAAAATGAGCGTGGGAGGGGGCCAAGTTGCCCTCCAATTTTTTTGGTCACTTAAAAAGGGCACTAGAACTTTAAATTTTCGTTCAAATGAGCCCTCTTACGATGTTCTAGGACTACTGGATCGATATGATCACCCCTGGTACAAAATTCCACATTTTTGCAGATAGGAGCTTGAAACTTCCGCAGTTGGATATTCTGACATGCTGAATCCGACGGTGTGATTTTCATTTAAGTTCTATGACTTTAAGGGGGTGTTTCCCCCTTTATTCGAAAATAAGTCAAATTTTCTCAGGTGCGTAACTTTTAATGGGTAAGACTAAACTTGAAACTTATATATTTGAAATCAGCATAAAAATCTGTTTCTATTGATGTATCTATGGGCATCAAAATTCCGGTTTTTAGAGTTTCGGTTACTATTGAGGCGGGTCGCTCCTTACTTACAGTTTGTTGCCACGAACTGTTTGATTAGCCGATTTTCCCGTGGCAGTGGTCTGCTGTTTGATATCGCACACTTTTACGCCCAAACAGTCTGAATGTCTGATATTCATGCGCTTCTTTTTTTACTTCAACATATCTTGGCATTCAGATTTGCAGAAATTATTTTTAGAAGGCGGGGGCGGAAAAAAGCATGCCTAAACACTAGAATCAGTCAAATTATATAAACAGAATGAGACAAATCAAAAGGTCGCGAAATTTGAGGGTTTGGCACGCAATTCCCCTCTGAAATTCAGGGGAAGTGTTTACTTGCGCAAGCATGGATGGGTGCAAGCCATATTGGCCACGGCACCAGCAATAAAGAAATATTTTTCATTAGCAAGAAAACTAGTTTTCAAAGGATAAAAAGAAGGAAACCTAGTATTTGTCTTTCCTGTTGCTGCTGCTTATCGTTTTTTTCTGCGTTTTTGCGTCGTTCTTTTTTTTTAAGTTGTCATTTACGTTTTCCACAAGAACCAAAATTATTTTGGATTACGAATAATATTTCGTCGTCTAGACGAATACTACCTAGAATATAGTTTGTTATTATGCTTGTACTAAAAGCTAGTTTGTCGAGGCACGCACGTACGAATTTTTCCTTATTTCAAACGGGGAGGGGGGGCTTGAAGAACAGGCAAAACTATGAAAAATCTTGGAGATTTGGGGGGAAATATAAAAGTCTACTATTTTTGCTGGGGGCAGTGCAAGAGCCTAAAGCCTTCCTTCTTCCATGTGGACGTGCCTGTTTTGCACCTAAAATAGCATTGTTATTTCCATAGCTGAAGGTATAAGAAGAATGTCAATATTATTTCTACAGAGCAACCATCCAACTTGGCCTATATATGTTCATCACTTAACTATACTTCCTGAATATCGAAAATCTGTTTTAATTTTTGTCAATTCCAAAAACGCGTAAGATGTACTATGGAAACTGCTATCAATATTGAAATATGATGATAGTCGTCTGCGAATTGTTTCCCCACTGAAAAACAGCAATCATGAAAGATTGCCCTGCATAAGTACTGTTATGGATGGACTAAAAGCCAGTCACCATTTGGCAGATTCTGCAAATCTGCACCGCTAATCTGCAAATTTTATTTCAATGGAGACTTCTTTTCCGGTTCCGTATTGGCAGTTTGCAGATACTGCAACCTTCGACGTTGCTTTTTCTGAAAGATGGCAGATTTGCAGACTCTGCCAAACGGAGACTGGCTTTAACCAACCTGAACCGAGCCTCAGGTCACAAAGGCCCATTGCCTCAAAAGTTGAGGCTGTCGCGTGAGTAAACAACTAGATTTTTACTTTGGCATATACTTATCTCAATAGCATTAAGGTTATCCTTAATGGAATTAACCTGCAGAGGTTAAGTGAGAAAATTTGATGATCAGAAAACGGAGCATCAAAGTAATTAATGATATACGTACACTAATAGTAATTAATGGCGGCGTATTAATGGATGTTCGTGTCGTTTTCTTTAGAATTTTGTAACTTAAAAAGATAGATAGCTCAATTACGACGAGAAAAGAAACGAATATGGCGATCGGTTCTAATCAGCGTGGTATCCATGATTTTTTTCGGTACTTGTCTATTATATAAAACACACTCGAAAAGTGAAGTTTGGTGAATGCTGATGAAATAAAACAAAAATATGATGAAAACATAATAGTTTAGAAACAAAATTGGGCTATATATTTGCACATTCGGGGGGGGGGGTAAAACATAGCATATATTAAATACGTAACCTAAACAAACCTATTTTAACCTAACCAAACCTATTTAACCTAATGAAAAAAAATATGATGAAAATAGAATACTTTGTTAGTAAAATTGTGAAAACTACAACTTGGAAATATACTCCCAGAACGCAGACATGTCTTCAAGAATCGCGTTAAAATGAACTCAGCCTTCTGCCTTTACTACCATCCGCCAGATGTACTCTACTAAGTATGAATGTAAATGATGGCGAGATGTACCTCGGTGCCGTTTGTTCCTCCACTACGCGGAACCCCACATTCTCTCTACTTTTTGGGAAGAGGCACCGGTTTCTGGGTCGACAAAATTATTTTTGTGGTTCACTTTCAAACGAGTGAAACCTGCTTGTTCCTGCTCAGTTGTATTGTAGCCCTTGCAACAATCTGAAATGATTCTTGAACATCCATGGTGAGACACTATATTGTATCATGATACTATGATACTATGATACATGATACTAGTCAAAGCATACTAACCGGTGTCCTCAAGAATCGCGTTAATAATGAACTTTTCTTTGTCTTTGAGGCGGTCAGCTGACGCCAAAGCTCCCAATTTGATAATTCACAAATGACCATCATAATTTTGCTAATAAAGTATTCTATTTTCATGATATTTAATTGTCACCAAACTTCACTTCTCGAGTGTGTTTATATAATAGAAAAGTACCTTTTTAGATGGAGGGGGCGGGGTTACGAGAAAATTTTTGGGGGGTTACAAAAGCATTTGTTTCGTTTTTTTACAAAAAAAACTTTAAAAGAGTATTAAAAATTTGTTTATATTCATTTTTGTTACGTTTTTACTAGTCGGACAAACATTTCAGGGGGGGGGGTCATAACCCTAACCCCTCCCTGCATCCGGCCTTGATTCTAATACAATTGCGTTCTAAGATCCTCTTCAAATTAATGAGTTACTATTGAATTTTTGCCATGTTGTTAGAAAAGAAAGCAAACCCCATAGTTAAAAAAAAAAAAAATCCCCGATCTGTGTATTTATTTCTCGCTTTTCTTTTGCAATTTGTGCCAAGCCACTAATTGTTGATGAGGTATTGATGTACCAATAATATTGGCAACTATTATTCTTGCCGATTTTCAGCCATGTGGGTAGAGGATTTAGGGTCATTGTACAAGTAATGAATTATCCGGAGGCAGCAGTGCTACAGAAGATACTAAACTACAAATTATCTTACATTTATCCTCCGGTTATGACATGAATGCTCTTATAAGGGCCTGAAACTGGTAAATTTCAGTTGCTACGACAGGTACATTGGCAGGAATATCTCCGGAAGAAAGAGGGGGAGTTGACGTAAAAAAAGTGCAAAGAAACCACAAATTCTAGAGAAATTGTATGAGATTAGAGGGGAAATCGTAAGTATTACGACAGGCTAATTATAAAGTTATTTAGGGAAAATGTAAGAAATTAAAGGGAATTTTGTGAAAATTTTAAGTTTTTGGAGGTGGTACGGAAAAGAGCCCCCCTTCCTGTACCTCTACGGGCCTGCCATCCTTACTCAGCTTTTGTAAGTAGTGTTGTTGAGCCTTCTAATTGGCCACAGTCCGAATCTCTCTGTTGCAGTCCGAGGCTGTTTTAGAAATAGATGCTTTGAACACAAATATATTCTGATTTGAACGAAGGCAAAAAAAAAAAAAAAAAAAAAAAAAAAAAAAAAAAAAAAAAAAAAAAAAAAAAAAAAAATGTTTTGGATGTATCAAGTCCTGGGATGTTTGCCTCATGATCACATTTTCTACATGCTAATATCAATGATATTATTTTTTAATAAAAAAGATAAAAAAAAGGTGTTCTCAGAATCTTAGGG
>CM051266.1:40111604-40161604 GCA_027921565.1 Artemia sinica | reverse complement strand
ACTAATTTATTTCTTTAGATTTCTTTTTCAGAATGAGAAAACGGACTTAAGTATTAATTTTTCTACTTTTAGAAATAGGGGAATGTCTAAAGAAGTTCCAGCCCAAGCTTAAAACGAGATACCATAACATCGATATCCCAAGTAAAATAAAGGAAAAAAGTATGCATATTTTATACATATTGGTTTTGAAGTTTTAGCCACTAATATTATTTTATGCGGAAATGATATATGGAAAGTTCTATGGATTCTTCAAAACAAAGCTGCATACCATAATAAAGCCGTTGCCTCTATTTGCAGTGTCAAAGTATTTGTTTAAAAACCCTATAAAAAGTAATGAATAAATAAGCAAGAATTACCAGTTTAGTGTAAATTCTCGGTTGATTTCCATAATTTACGTCACCCTTTTAAGGCAGGTGTGGGAAAATATAGATAAACACAAGGTATGACACTATACTAAAAGAAATAAAATTGATAGCCAGAAATTGCTCATATTACCAGGTGTTTTTTATACTGCTCGTTATGCATTCATTGAATTAATCGGAATTGCTCTTAGATTGATCTTAACATTGTGAATGGAATGAGAATGTGTTCAGCTCCCAGTGTTCCAAATATCTGTCAGGCCTCTCGCAGAACTTATACTAAAAACTGACTTTTCTCTTTCCGAGACTGTAACAGGGGTCTTTAGGACCTATCCAGGACCACAGCCAAAATTTTAATCAGTTGATTCTGAATTATTTTGGAGCAATATTTTGTGGAGCACTACTACAGGCCATCACATTTTCAAAAAGCATAAAAACAACGATTTCCTATTTTCAGATTTCATGGGAGGCGGTTTTGAGCTCCAAAATCCCCTCCCCTTCTTTTCAAGTAATGTGTTTAACTCCTCCAGAAGATCTAATTCTTATAAAATTTCAAACATCTTTTCAGAAATGCACTGATTTTTGTTGTGATTTCAGGAACTGATTTTTCTCTTTCCGAGGCTGTAACTGGAGTTTTTCGGGACCTAGCCAGGGACATAGCCAAAACTTTGATCCGTGGATTCTTAATTATTTGGAGCAATATTTTGTAGAGCCCAACAACAGGCCATCACATTTTCAAGAAGTACAAAACAACGATTTCCTATTTTCACATTTCATGGGAGGCGGTCGGGGGCCCCTAAATCCCCTCCCCTTCTGTTCAAGTAATGTATTTAACTTCTCCAGAAGTTCTATTTTTTTTTTAATTTCAAACATCTGGAAAATCTCTTTGATTTCTGGAAAATCTCCCGCAAGCCCATTCTTCATCTAGAGGTTCAGACACACTTTAGGAAGAAATTTTTGCCCACTAATAAAACTATGTTCTAAGAAAAATACTAATAACAGTGGAATGTGATTCTAGCTTTAAAAAAAAACATGATAGGAAAAACGATGATGAATTTAACCAACAACCATGTCATTACCTTTTTATTTGAACGCAAATGAAATTTAATAACTTAATCAACATACAATTGACGAAGAATAGGCCTACTATAACGAGAGTCCTTAAACAATATATCATACTACTGTATAGTAATCAGTTCCATCGATTTGTCACGAAAGGGTGCAATCAGTTCGTTAAAGGGCACTGCTCCGACCACACAATTTGATCATTTTTTTTCAATCTGGGGATTGCGTAGCTGACGAAATTCGAGGCACTTCCGGCTAATTCCATCCACACTTGTGCAAGTTAATAACATATGTTCCTTTGATTAGTGAATTGTTCATGAAATTAATCACTGTAAGAGAAGCATTACCTCCTGTGATGGGGCATTGTACTCAAAAATCCATAGTAAAGCTGCCAATTATTAGCAGTGATAACTATATTATTTTGCAAGACTAAAAGGAGGTGGCAACTGGCAACATATGACTTCCTTTAAATTGCCCATACTATTGATATCAATCTGATAGCAGATAGTCATCTACCTAAATAATTGGTTGTGCCACTAACTCCCAGGCAGTCAGTAATCTTCAGCTCTGAAAACAATCGGTTGGCATCATACAACGGATTCCTGAAGAGAGTATTTCTCACTATGCGCTATTCAGTCAGAGTTAATAGGTTTCTGATCCTCACTAGAGAGCATGCCAGTGTGTCTGACTTTGTGTTCCATTGGTCGTCCAATAGGTTATCCTGCTAGTCCTCTATGAAGAATCCCACGTTTTTCATCAAGATATGTTTCATAAAGACCTTGAGCATAGAGATAGAAACATTTATGGTGGGAAAAGGTCAACCTTTAGCTTAGAGGACTGGGGTGAAGCTGACAGGGCTAGCTGTCCCAATCATATACAGGGTATTTTTTCTTTGCTGTGGGTTTTAGTGTAAGTATTTACCTTCATTTGAACAGACTTCTTTTTTCTAATTATGTTTGCGTTTAATGTTATGTTCAAGTATTTCATGACGCTTGCCTCCAGAAGGAGCTTCTGTTCCAAAGAGCCGTCTTTCAATATTCTCAATCATCGGTTCAAAGTGAGCAAACTTCCCAATGATTCTAGTTTTAGGGGATATTGGGCGTAGGAGGCTATGAGTCCTTAAACCTTGGAGGACCACGTTTGCTCTCAGTTTTCAATGCAAAATATGATCGTATTCTCTCCTTTCTCCTATAGTTTAAAAATTGGACCTTGGGCCTAGAATATGACTTTTGGGTTACCTTCTCATTTGTGTAAAAAAGGGGATCCTTGAGGTTCTATTATTTTTTTGGATACATTTTAAGTGGTTGTAATCCCGACAAGGTACAATATTCTCCGCATTTGTAATGCTATTCATTTACACACCTTGTCATCTGAAATTAGTCATTTGCATTATTTGAGATCACTTTTGTCAAATATCGTTTAAAAATGAAAAATACTCTTGACCAAAATATCTGCAGCTTTCATTATCCGTAAACGTCTGTAACAGAGTAAAAGGAGCCCTGTCATAAAATGAGCAATTGACCATAACTACATAACTTTGGCCCTCACTCCGGGGCCTGTATCAAGGCCGTATCCAGGGGGGGGGGGGGGTTAGCCGGTTTGAACCCCCCCCCCCCCGAAATTTTTGACCGAGTCGAAAACTATTCGACAATTAGTAAAACCTTAGTAAAAATTAGTAAAATTAGTCGAAAACCGAGTCGAAAATTAGTACACACACCCCCCCCCGAATAAAAATCCTGGATCCACTCTTGGCCTGTATAGATCTTGCTACCTTCTGAGATACATTTTTTTTGGTTTTGATATTTCTTATTAAAACGGCAACCTTCAAATTTTGACGTGACGCCATGTTTGGCCATGATAGACCATAAGGTGGAAAATGGTACGGGAGGGTGCATAGCTGTCGATCCATCTAGGCCAGTGAAAAAGGCACTTTAACTTATAAATAGCATTCAAATGACATCCTTCTTGCAATTCTAGGACACTATTTTGATACAAATGTTCCTAGTGACTTTTTTTAATATATGGCTACTACTGGCATAGGCGCTCTTTACTTACGGTTCATTACCCCAAAGTGTTAAATTGCAAAATAAAAAAATGCTGATGTTTCTAATTGACATTTATTACATAAATAATACCTTGGAAATCTGATGACACGCCTATATCAACTGACAGAATGATTCATTTATTGCTGGCTGACTAAGAACAACTTCATTTGGTCATTCAAAGACGTAATTTCGCTGAATAATTAGAATCTCAAAGAAAATCTCTTATATTAATTATTAAATCACCATAGATAGATTGATGCTATGATACGCATTTGGAAAAGTCACCATATTCTTGTATGCAAATCAACAGCAATAACAACCGATTTAATGAAACAGATTCTTGGTGTTTATGCAAGCTCATTGTGTTATATCAATGATGGGTGACAAATGACAACCCTTGAATTGAAAAATTATAAACTGCGCCAAGTGATGAAGCAAAAAAGGCGGAAATAATTTGTTAATCCTTACTTGTTAATGCGTTGAAATTAGGAACGGTTTTAATAGCTGTCATCATATCCATCAGAGGGTGGGAGGGTAGAGCAAATCTCTACTAAGACTCATCTGTTATGCCGGCTAGATATATAATGGGAACAAAAGTATGATCCAATAAACCAATACTGGGATAATTGAGACGAGATGTGCAACCAGGTCCTACCACCTTGGAAGAACTTTTGGTACTTTAGCATTATATGGGCCTCTCTAAAAAGTCCACTTTGGTTAACGCTAATGAAATAAAATAGGATGACTGTATAATAGTTTAGAAACAAATTTGGGCTATATATTTGCACATCAGGGTGAGTGGGGGGGGCAAAGCATAGCATATATTAAATACGTAACCTAACCCAACCTAGGTACCTTTTTCCCCACCTAAACTCCAAAAAACAACACTTTAAATATCTTAAAACCACGCTAGACAATGTATTTCTCTACTGCGGTGTATTGAATCATCTTGTAAAAACGGGTTTTTCATTGCGTCTTTCCCGTTTGACTGTAGCATCTCTTGTTGGACTTCTTTAGAGGGGCCGATATAATGCGAAAGTACCAAATTTTTTTATTCTTCCCCATGTCCTAAATCTTTTCCGTGGTCTTTTATGTTCATAATGTTTTTTTCTTGATTCTCATTTTTCCAGGAGTGTGATCAAGTACATATTGATGATGTTTCCTCTGATGACAATGGACAAGAATTGGGGTGAGTTTTATATTGTTATTATGAAGCTTTATGTTATTGATATTATTAATGTTTTTTACCAAAGTGCTGGACGCTTGCTCAGTTCACGTACATCAGAGTTATAAAGAGAATAAGGCAGGGGAAGTGGCGCAATCAGAGCCACAAATTTGTTTATATCAACGAACGATATTCAGAATGCAACCAAACATTTTCCACGGTGGGAATGCTTGATCTTACACTCCCTTTGGGTAAGGTCTTTGAATTCAAATCTATCGGGCGAAAAAACCTACATTACTTTTTCATCAATACAAAAAAAGACGGTAAAGTTGCCTAAAAATGTGACCTCAAGCGTTAATTGCTATGACAGTGTGTTCCTGCGGTACAATTCTATGATCTCAATTGAATAAAAAAAACAGAAATTATTCCGTATATGAAAGGGACTGCCCCCTCTTCAACGCCTCGCTCTTTACGCTAAAGTTTTTTATTGTTTAAAAAAATAGAGTTGTGAGAAAGTCAAACTTTAGCGTAAAGAGCGAGGCGTTGAGGAGGGGACAGCCCCTTTCATATAATGAATAATTTCTGTTCGTTTTAAGTTTTAACGTCGTTCCTTACTTTCAGTTAAAAAAAAGTTGTTTTTTTCTATTTAATTTTTGAACGTTTTTGAATTAATGCAGGTTTTGATTTTGGCTCACCGTACAGGAATAATTTAAACAAAATTTGCATATTAATTTTACTTTTATTTGGTTAAAAGGCTTTCTCTAAACTTGTTTAATTTTATTTACGAACGTTTTTATTAGTAATAAATATACGTATATTAGGGGGTTCGCCACCTAGTCAATACCTTGCTCTTTAAGCTAAAGTTCGAATTTTGTTCCAATTCTTTAAAAATGACCCCTTAATCACAAAGGCCGTTAATTAGAATAAATAGCTCTTATGAAAGTACTAAAAAATCTTTGGCTTAAAGAGCGAGGTATTGAATAGGGGGTGAACCCAATCATATACGTAATATTTTCTGTTCGTTTTAAGTTTTGATGTTGCTCCTTACTTTCAGTTGAAAAGCTTTTTTTATATGTAATTTCTGATCTTTTTCTTTAATAATGCTGGGAAATCCGGCACCCCCTTCATAGCAATGTCCCTTCCCCCATGAAAACTTCCTTCATGGAAAGATCCTCCCATATAACCCCCGACCCACCCCCCTACCTACCAGAAAAAAATCCCCCCTGAAAACGCCGGTATACTTCCCAATAACCAATACTATATGTTAACATTGGGTAAAGTTCATAACTTTCAGCCCTCTCCCCGGGGACCTCGGGGGGATTAAGTCATCCTAAAAGACATTTTTATCATATTTTCGACCATGCTGAACAAAATGGCTATCTCAGAATTTTGATCGGGTGACTTTGGGAAAAAAAAATGAGCGTGTGAGGGGGCCTAGTTGCCCTCCGTTATTTTTGGTCACTTAAAAAGGGCATTTGAACTTTTAATTTCCGTTCCAATGAGCCCTCCCACGATATTCTAGGACCACTGGGTCGATACAATCACCCCTGAAAAAAAAAAAAAAAAAAAAAAAAAAAAAAAAAAAACAAAAAAAAAAAAAAAAAAAAAAAAAAACACGCATCCGTGATCTTTCTTCTGGCAAAAAGTGCAGAATTCCACATTTTTGTAGATAGGTGCTTGAAACCTGTACAGTAGGGTTCTCTGATACGCTGAATATTATGGTGTGATTTTCATTAAGGTTCTATAGCTTTTAGGGGGTCTTTCCCCCTTAATTCAAAAATCAGCCAAATTTTCTCAGGTGCGTAACTTTTGATGGGTAAGACTAAACTTGATGAAACTTATATATTTGAAATCAACATTAAAACTTGATTCTTTTGATGTATCTATTGGTATCAAAATTCCGTTTTTTAGAGTTTCGGTTACCATTGAGCCGGGTCGCTCCTTACTTACAGTTCGTTACCACGAACTGTTTGATTATTTTACAGACGGGCAGAAAACATCCGGGGAAGGGTTTGTGAAATTGTGAAATAAATGTTATTTTCTTTTCTAAAATTTCTTCCATATGATTTAGATTAAACCCCAAAATGTTCTTAAATAGCCCTTGAGAAAAATATAAAGGGCATTGTGAGCTTTATAGTACATTAGATTTTAATTTTTCTAAGGTAAAAAATTCTGGTAATAAAACAATGGCATACGTGTGCGCAGGAAACGCAAATACTAGCTCATTGGTGGAAATGAGAGACAAAATGCGAGGAGGTGGGTATATTAGCTTCAAAAATGAGAATAAAAATGGTAAATCTGAAAACATTTGATTTTTAAAACATCATACTGCCAAAGAGCACAATGATTTTTAAAGTTAATCAAAAAAAAAATAAATAAAAAATATTGCCAACTATTCAGAAAGCATGCAAAGAAATGTCAAGAAAATTATTGCTTTTGCCATTGAGAATCTTGAAGCTATTAGTTCTTTCAGTTTTTAACCTCAGTTTATAAAATACGGAAAGATGAAAACAAAGCTGGGCTATTTTCTGGTGATGAAGACGCAAGACCAAAATAAGACCCTTACGGACGCTGAAGTTAAAGTTAAAGCTAACAGTTAGAATTTAGCAGTTTCAATTCAATTCAGAACTAACTCAGAATACTTAAATGAATTCAGTACTACAAAAGTTTAGAACTATTTAAACCAGCAGAAGAACCAACTTAATAACTAGAGAATGTTTTTCTGTTTCGCAGCTCTTCCTTTTTCCCTATTGAAAAATAGATAGAGAAGCAACTAAATCAATTCGGGTACATACTTCTACTCATTTTGAGCGTCACTTTTGCTGGCTTATTTAGTTTGAACGTTTATTCAATAGAATATACTGCTTAATACTGTGTTTTTAGAAATATTTTCTATAAAGGGTTTGAGCTCATCCAAACTTACTTAACATGCTTATTAATGGCTTAATCTAACAATTTTTTCTTATATCTTTCTTGTTTTAGAAATTTCAAATGTTTTCTAAGAATTACGCTATAACGTCTGCATAAAAGACACATTATAGTTTCCAGGCAAATGCTCTTACAATGATAGAAGAAAACGCTAGTAGCTCGTCAAAATATAGTTTGATTTCTGTTGTACGTTAGAATTAACAAGAATCATGAATACTTTTTCGTGCTGTCAATCCCTGGAAAGATTTATTATTAATAAATAGACAATAAATCTGCTTTTCGAACAAAATATCTGTTCTAAAATGCATTTGAGAAATTTCTAAAGCATCAAAATCATACACCTTAAAACATGGCGTCATACCCAAAACGAGAAGGTATATGTAGGCTTTGTCTCACATTTTCATAAGATTATTGGAGAACAAAAACAAATTTTCTGATACCTTTCGTGGAAACAAATTTTTGTTCCAGGGGTTAACGAGGAAACCATTTATAAAGTTATAGTAGCAAATATACGAATAACTAGTTTTTTTTATCTATATATAATGTAGAATTAGAATGGGTGGTCTTTCAAATAGACTTAATAAAACATTTATTGTCTCTGTGAATATGCCCGCACAAATGCACAGGGGATAAAAACTATCAGTGAAATCTTATTCACTTTCTAGCTAATTCTCAAAATATTTGTGATATAGCATTTCGTCGGTTATTCTGCAGTTGAATTCTCCTTTTGAACTAACCACTCTAATAACCGAACTCTGGTTTAATATCATATGCAGTACTGCTCTATTGAATGAATTTTTATATAAGGGGCTTTCTGTTTAATCCAAATTTTCAGTTTAATTTATCTTGGGTTTCAGTTCAGTTCCAATATAATTTCAGTTCGAGTTTGATTTAGTTTCAGTAAAATCTATGTTTTGAATTCTATTTTTTTTTCGAATTACTATTTAAAGTAACTCAACCTAAAGTTACAAAAGTGATAATTTTGAGTACTTTGTAAAAAACTAGTAAAACTCAGATTAAAGTTAGAGCCCCGACAGATCTTTGGTCAATTACTCATAAATAACGATTTGAATATGATCCCATTATTGAAAATCAAAACATGCAAGGCATCTTCTTTTAGGCCAATAATTCATATCAGTTCTTCAGGAGAATTTATCTTCCGAGAATTCAAAAATTCTGAAGGTAAGGTTTTCCAATAGAAAAACACTCACAAATATTGTTGGAGCGGGGGGGGGGGGGGGGTACAGGACTATAACAACTTCAATCCTGATGTGTTAGATTTACTTTATTGATTTTTTTTCAAATAATTTTAACTACTCAAAGAGTTAGTTTCGTAGAATATAGCATGTTCTTTGTGAGAAAAAAGTAGTGATTGTTTTTTCACAGAATGTGGATCCTTTTATGCACTATAAAATCGTTGTATAAAGAAACCTACTTGGTCTATGCCTTATCTGGACCAAGTCATTCTCTTATTCTATTCCCTTTATATTTTTTAGCACCAATTGTACTTGCTTTCAATCTTGATATGAATTTGAAAGAGCATCTAAATTTATGAATTTGAAAGAGCGCGTAAATTTTTATCTTTAATCTTTTTCAGGAACTATAATTTTCTCACTGATGGTTTTAATACCACAGGCGGCGCGGCCGGCATAATGATTGGCAACGGAGTCCGTGGTGGAGTAGACTGGATGAGAAAGCTTGCTTTTCGTTACAGAAGAATAAAGGAAATCTATGGCACATATAAATCGACTGTGGGAAGTATGTTTTTCACTGTACTTATTATCAGCCACCGTCTTCTTTAATTCTTAATAGTAATCAGTGTGGCTACAGCTAATAAGGCGTAAATATCGCTCCCTCCTTCATCCTTACCTTACACCTTAGATCCACCTGCACCTCCAGAGGCACCCACGGAATCAAAAGGAGCCGCCAATCTTTCTGCAAGTTCGCTACTGCCAGTATATCCTCCCAGTGAGGCTGGATTGAGGTGTTTAGGTTTCGCAGATCTGTCTGATGCGTTTGGTGCATGGTGTTTCTGGGTTTGCCTCTGCGGCGTGTACCCGATGGTTGCCAGTATAGTGCTGCATTCGTTAACCAGGGATTGTTTATGCGTAGTATGTGGTCAAGGTATCTTTATCGGCGAACTCCTATTACATCTGTCACAAGAGGCTGACCGGTTTTATCGTGGATATTACTGTCCATAAACCTCTTTTAATGTCCAATTCTATTATTGGTACATTGTTTGCTTTTCGAGCTCATCCCCCACAGAATAGCATAGTTGCTCAAGTCCTTGTGGAAAGACGTAATTAGTCATCAATGCCTTCTAATGGAAGGCACTGATGACTAATAATTCAGTGCCAGGAAGGCAGTGAATCCATCCATTAGGAGGCCATTTAGTTTGATCATTACATTGAATTAATTTAGTTCTTTTCATCAACTTGAAAATAACTGCATCATCAGAAAATTAATTATCCATGTAGTATTGTTAAGCCTTTTGCATAAATGCCTATTTTTTACGAGGTTTAGGGAAAACAGTATACTATACTAAATAGAGCTGACTTTGGGGAAATTTGCGGCAAAAAGGGCTGATGATAAATTTTTTTCCCGACGGTATTTCCTTGTCTTTCAGCCCTTTTAAGAAGATTTCTCCTCCAAAGTTTAAGTTTGATCTCTATGTACTTATTTAACTAATATGTAATGCGTGTGTTGTCATAGAAGTAAAACATAAACTAAGTAAGAGAAAAAACAGAAATTAATTCTGGTCTAAAGTTAACAATTAAAAAATATAAAAAGTAGCGTTTGACAATAATAATATTTAAGTGGCGACCCTGACGCCAATAGAACTATTCCAAGGTGACTATTATTCCCTAACTTCCTAATAACAAAATAGCTTCCTTTTCTAGTTTAATGAAAAACCAAAGCATTGCTATTTCCTCATTTGTTTTACATTGTTTCGAAACATTCAAAACAAGCAAATTGCATCTTTGAATAATTTAAATAAGAAAGACAATGGGGAATTCCACTACAGTAACCATTGCTATTTTGGCTTGGACATTTGAGAGTGATATTTTAAATTTATTGCGTATATTGAAATTGTTTCAGACAGGCTGTTTCGTCAATATCAATAAGTAAACCTGACCTTTGCCGCTACCTAATTGAGTTAATGAGACTGTTCATTAAATACTGTCGGTAATGGACGTTTTAACATAGTCAAACCTTTACTATTCACAGGTCCACCTATAGGGTTTCTTAGGCCTATGGTATCATAGGATTATGCTGTAAGGGCCACCAACTGATGTGTATTATTTATGTTTAATGGAAAGCACAGTCTCTTGAGGAGCCACGGTCCAAGAGTTGATTCCAAGGGGTAGCCCACTGCATTTTACCTGGTGTAGGTCTTGTAGTGAAACGTGTACCGCAAAGTTCTGCCACATGTGATTCAGTCCCCCCAACTTTTGGCACAGGTCTGCCATGCTTGGCACCTTTTCGTCTCCTTTGGAACGTGCTAACTTGTGTGCGTGTTTTCTGGAAAAAAGTGACCCCTCGTTTGATATAGGGCCTGCGGCTGAAATTTCAGATACCATTTCCTATGAGTGGTTTGATATTGCAAAGCCGTACCCAGGATTTTCTTGGAGGGGGGGGGGGTTTACTCAATTTTTTTTTTCGGCGGGGGGGGGGGGTTCCACAATAAACCTCAAAAAATGGGTAAAAAATTTGTTTACATCCACTTTTGTTACGTTTTTACGAGTCAAAAAACATTTCGGGGGGGGGGGAGAGGGCTCAAACCGGAGACCCTCCCCCTGGATACGGCCCTGTGAAATTGCATATTAATTGTATCTTATATCTTGCTTCTTCAATGTCGCTATTAAGCTTATACCTTAGGGGGGGGGGGGAATTTATGCCAATTAATATTTATTATCTTGCTAAATATAGCATAAAGCATAGGAAGGGGTTTATTTTTGGGTTACTTTATCTTATGCTAGTAGTAGGCTAGTGGGAAAAATTTTAAAGTCACCAATTGTCGAGCTTATTGTTTACAAAACACAACTAGGATGTTAAATACTACTGCTTTACTGAAAGAGTATCGTATGTACAAAATTCAATATTCTGGAATATAAGCAATTCATTCACTTCTAATAAGCATAATCGGGCTTTTTTAATCTAAAAAAAAAAAAAAAATTAACTACACAAAAGAACATTCAGTGAGATTTACATAAAAGAGGGTATGCGTTTTAAAGTAAGATCAAACAAATTTTATATTAACTTCTCAGCTTCGGGCAATACAAAAGGATTTTTTTTTTTTTTTTGGGGGGGGGGGGTACAAAAAAACTTTAAAAACACATCGAACATTTTTTATATTCATTTTTGTTACGGTTTTACAAGTCGGACAAATATTCTTTTTTAGGGGGGAGGACTCACACCCCCTGCCCCCCTCCCTGGACACGGCCTTGCCCAAACCAGTTATTGCAAAACGTTATCTTGATTATTTCATTGCCTCTGCTACTATAAGCTTGTCACAACGCCAAACCTCAGGTTGGCACCATAGTGAACGCTACTCCTCCAACTTACCGTGTTCAAAACCCGGGCTTTGGTCCCCTTTAAAGAGATCCTTATAGATTTAAAGTAATTTTATATAGTCCCATCTGAACAGTAATGCGGAGTATCTAGCCTTTATGTTAACACCTTGTGGGCCAGTCTTTAGTAGAACTCGTTTTTATATACAATCCACTCGTTTATGTATACGAATATGAACTCTTTTATGCACGTATACTAAGTGGGGATAAACCATTTCGCTTATAAATAGTCATGTTCGACGTTTCATCCTCAAGTTTAGCGGCTAAAATTACCTTTAAATAGTTTCCCCCAAAGACTTCTAGCTTACCTTCCTTTTCTGTCTTAGATGCCAAATTTAATTATACTTATCACTTGAGTGCGTCTTCACCTTGTTGATGAGGAAATCATCTCTCAATCAGTGAATCTCCTCGCCCCCTCTTACTCCCTTTTTATCTTATAATTTTAATGTTCATTTTGCAAATTTTGAGCTTTCTATTTTTTTGGTCGCATAACTAAATTCTTTCTATTTTAAGTATGTTATTTTAATTTTACAAGTTTTTATTGTTTTGACATTTTGTTGATTCGGCATTGACTTTTTACTTTTATGAGTTTTAATTGTTTTTGACATTTTTACGTGTTTGACATTGACCAGAGTCTCATTAGCCCAGCCTCTTAGTTCCTATATTTTCCCCGCAAATTAGTTGAAGTGTAGCATCTATTTTATCTGAATCGTCCTCACGAATATGTTGTCTTTTTGGCTGTTTTATTGTTCTCCCCTGTTAGCTACAATTATGAAGAAAGAATTGTTTTCTGACTTCAAACTGTCTTTATTTGTTATTTTTTTTTTTAATTTTTCGCATGGGGTCCCAATCTAGCCCATGTCCATCGCTTAGCATTCAGGCCTTAACAAATAAAGCCCAGATAGTCAGACCCCAACGCTCCAATCTGAACACTGAACGCTAAAAAATGTCCAAATTTTGTCTAATAATTAATTAAAAATTTGCAACCTGAACCCCTGATGATAATCCACAGACCTTATATGAGGGGATCACTATGCATTGAAAATACTTTATTATTAATAAATACAACTTTATTATTAATTTGCTTCAGGAAATAGTGCAGCAAATACAGCATTAAACTTTATTATTCTATAGTCGTCTTTGTTTCAATGGGTATGGGGCTTTGTTAATTTTATCGCTTTCTGATGAGTTTTAGTTATTATCAAGTACTATGTGTGCTTATAAGCAGTGTTGCCACCAGCTCAAAAATAAAATCCCGATTTTTCTTCAAAAAAAATCCCGAAATTTCAAAAAAAATCCCGGAACACGGTTTTTAGGTTATACAACATAGGGCTGCAAGGTGATGACGTAAAAAGCAAGGCGCGAAATTCGAAGTACCGTGAAACGTGGTTTCTAGTTGTAACTAACAACTGATTGTCAATATTCCTAGTATTATTTCGACGTGAAAAAGTTCTGGTGGATTAGTAGGATCTACGACAATTTTTTTAGGCCAAAACAATTCGCCAAAGTTCCGTAAAAAGGGCTAACGACCGTAGGGTCGTAGGGTCGACCGTAGGGTCGTAACGACCGTAGGGTCGGCTAACGACCGTAGGGTCGTAAGGTCGTTACGACCGTAGGGTCGTAACGACCGTAGGGTCGTAAGGAAGAGAATACCCTTCTTTAAAAAAATTAATCTAAAAGTCAAACCAATTTTTTCTTACGGAAATAAAGGGCTAAGTTGAAACTTAAAGCGACAGAAATTATTGCTTCACAATTTGTGCAAGATAAAACTGCAAAACTAGCTCAAACAAACTGACTACGAATAAACTGGTATTTTTAATATATATTAGGATTTTGAAAAACTAGGGCTTTACTAAAAACACAAAATCAACCTTCCAAAAAATGGAATGTGCTCACAGAAGCAAAAAAATCCATCAGTTGCCAGTCGGAAATAAAGGACTAATTGAGCAGGCTCTCAAAATTCTTTCACAAATCAGGAAGTCTACAAATCAGATAAGATAAGATAAATAGATAGATAGCTAAGATTTATTCATAATCAATTAATCATACAAGAAAATACATTGTGCTAATCCCCCAAAGGCTCCTAGGCCTGTCATAGAGGGGGAATACATACCATTTAAATCAAACACTAAATCAATAGAAAAACAATAAAATAGGCCTACATTGAATAAGCCAATCAATACGGTAGGTCGTAAGGGTTTACGACCGTAAAGGTCGTAAAAAGGGCTGAAAAAAAAAGAAAAAAAAGAAGGAAAAAAGTGCCACCGCAAGAATGGGTTTCCTGTGGACGGAGGACGCCCAGTCTACGGGAGAGCAAATAGTTTTTTTTTTTGTGTTAAAAAATTTTAAAGTTGTAGGAGTAAGCCTTTTGGAAGACCACCTTTGGCTGGTAATTTATAATAAAGAAGTTAGGTGACGCTTAAAGTAGTAGATTTTAAAATATTTTTGATAAAAAATTTTACGTCACTGAGAGGAGAGGAGGTGGGATTAAAAAAAAAAAAAAAAAAAAAAAAATGCACATCCAGCGGTTCATACCTGATGCACAGAAATGGACTAATTTTTTGCGGAATTTTTCCACCTTCTGGCCTTCGCCAGAAGAGACACCGGAACTGTCCATTTCTTTGCATCAGGTATGAACCGGTGGACGTGCATGAGGGCACTCAGCATCTCGCTGTCTAATCTGTTCCGGAGCGGGCTCTTAATAAGCTTGAGAAGGGAAAACTGCCTTTCAGCGCCGGCACTACTGTGTGGCAGGCTCATCATGGTAAACATAAATGAAGGTAAGACTTTGAACATCTTATTTTTACCTGCATCTTTACAACTGTCCACAAAGGACCAAAACGCTACAGGACCTTCTTTACCTTTCACTTCAAAGATCTCATCCACAAATGGCAGTCTTCTCCACTCTGAGTTAAGCTCCTCGACGTCAACAGAGTATGTTGCACAAAACCTACTGTACAGCGGTGCTATAGAGGAGATCTGGCCCGAAAGAGCGATTGAAGGGTCAATACATTCTAACTGTTTCAAAAGAGGATCCCTATGGTTAATCCTTTTTTGAATCTGCTTCACAAGAATCTGGTAGAACTTGACACACTTGACTTGAATGTCATTCACCTGATGAGAGGATAAACGCAAGTTTTCCGACTTGACTAGAACATCAAATTTGGCACCGAAGTAAATCTCATTAAAAGGTCTCAGGTTATGAGGGTTGAAGACGTCAACTTCAAAGGGATCTTTATTTCGCAGAGAATTTTCTTTCATGAAGTTTCTCAGAATTTCTCCCAGAGTATCTCTCACAGATTTCAAAATCAGGTGAATCCTAACATCTTCACTCTGGTACTGTAAATTCAGCCTATTCACCACAGGCAAAATGTACCCGAGAAACATATAATAGAGCTGCAACTCATGGCTTTGTAGCCCCTTCAATATTGCGTTGGCTGCTGGTATTTCTGTCAGCATCATCGACTGAAAGTACAAGGTTAATGCAGGCCACTGTTCCAATAATCTCTGCACCACCTGCTCCATGGCCAACCATCTTGTTTTACTTGGATAAAGTACGGCATGTTCGGCAATATTCAAAAAGGCCTGGCATTCCTTAAACTCTTCTTTGCGTTTTGGTGAAAAGGCGACAAAGTTGTATATGTCATGACTAAATTGGATTACTGACGAATCCAGTGCCTCACAAGCAGCAGCAGAGCACAGGGCAAAAGAATGACAGATGCAGCCATGTACCACTAGCCATGGTAGCTCTTGTTTCAAGAGGGTAGCCAATCCATTGTTTTTGCCTAACATAACACTAGCATTGTCAGAAGCAAAACCAATAATATTTGCTACAGGGATGCCCCTAGTGACAAACTCATTAACGATTAATGCTTTTAGCCCAGCCGCAGATGCATCTTTTACTTTTGGCATTGCTAAAAATTCTTCGACAACTTTAAGATCGTTTTCGACCTTCTTGGCATAACGCACTAGAATCACTAAAAACTTCGTACACGAAACATCGGTAGATTCGTCAACGATTATCGAAAATTTGCATCCTTTCAGATCAGTAGCAAGTTCCTCTTCCCCTTCTTTCGCAATCACGTGTTTGATCATTTCTGAAGATTTAGTCCGGGCGCAAGCAAGACCACTAACAGTCGGCGAGTCTTTTATGTAGTTTTTTAAAACGTCAGGCAACTGATCCATTTTAGAAACCGGAAGGTTCTCTTTCACAATAAACGCACACAAGCCCAGTTCAAGGCCTAAAATACTGTCTCTTAGTTTGGCTCGCTCCTGGAGCTCTTTGGAAGCACATGATAAAGCCGATACTTGATTCATTTTAGCTTTGACAGCGTTAACATGAAATGGTCTGGACGCATGCCGTCTCATAGCAGACTTATTCCCTTTGAGTGGTTTTGAGCAATAGCTACAGTAAGCCTTTGATGGCTCTTTTTCATCCGCCTTAAGCCAGCCCTTAAATTCTGGCAAATGGAGCCACTTGCTGGTGAACTTATCTACATAATTTTTCTTGCCTTTGCTTTTCTGGACTGCACGTTTTTCTCTTCTCTTCCCAATCTCTTTGGAAGATGACGCATTTTTGGTTTTCACTGAATCCTTTCTAAGATTTCTGTTCTTCTCATTCAAAGAATGCCGCCCATTTTCAGCATTATCAGACTCCGACGACGACACAGGATTTGGATCAAATTCTGACCCCTCGTCACTATTGCTAAGGTCTTCGGTTAGATCTTCAGAAGAATGTTCGTCCTCTGAATCTTCAGAGGAGGAGTATTCATTATCGAAGTCGGACTGTCGATGTGGGCGTACGGTAGTAAACACTTCGTTTTCAAAATGTGACGAATCCGCGTCGGCAGAACAGCCAGCGTCGGGCTCTTGACGTGGATGTTTCGTAAGTAATATTTCCTTTTCAAGATCTGACGAACCTGTGGTGGCAGCTAATCCTGACTCTCCATGGGTAGTCTCAGGACTCTTCCGCTTTTTCGCAAACAAGAGACGAATGTCCTTCATCTGTAAAAGAGCAGACTTAAGCATGGGCGTAGGCAGAATTTTGGAAGGGGGGGGGGCAAAACCAGAACGAAATCTCTGAAAATTCGTCTTCAAAGCATGCCCGTCGTTTCGGTTTTCGTTAAAGGACATAGAAACGTAAAAAAGATACATATAATGCTCTATGGGACCCTAGAAAACACTATTTCCCATCAAAACCCGAAATTCGTAGCGTTTTTCAAAAGTTTGTTATTTACGAATTTACTATTTGGTCCGTGGGCTTGCAGCGTCCCTCTGGTGTTGCGACGAAATAATCTTTGGCTGATTTTTCCTCAGTTGCCGATGAAAGGCTACAGAAGAAGCTAACGAAAAGCTATAAGGGAATGCAGGCAGAGAGACTGCATTTTCTGTTTTCTTCCTTCATTTTAAATCAACCAGGGTAAGAAGTCACATCAACGATTTTCAAATTTTTTGCGGCCGTGGTCTCGGATAGCACTGTGTAGGAATTATGACGTCTGGCCTCAAAATCTTGAAAATCCCTAAACGTGTTAAAAAAAAGGCTTGGTGGATATGAATTGAGATTTTTAACCATGAATGAAGGTATTATCATTATTTTTGCGTTCCTATGTCCTTTAAATTGAAAATAAATATTTTTTCTTAATATTTTTAAATATTTATACTAATATATATTATATTTTAATATATATTTTATATATATTAATTATTTTTAAATATTTATAAATTTCTTGGCCACTCGAGTACCTAGTCTTTAGCATTCTGACTATTCTAACCCCCCCCCCCTGCCTACGCCCATGGACTTAAGTATTTACAGATCTACCAATTATTGTCAATGCTTAGCTGATTCACTAGCTGTCTCTTGTCCAAAATCTTCCACCGGTCATACTGTATAAGTCAGAGGAATATTATATGATCTTTTTTCTTTCTAACAAATACTTTCTAGATACTGGAATTTCTGTTTCATTCAGACCCACCTAGGCCAAGGTTAAATGTAGAAATAAAGCCTTATAAGATTTTTGGCTGCAAAGTCTTATTCCTTCAATGCATGATCACAAATATAGTCAGGCTAGAGAAACATAGTCAGAATGCTAAAGACTAGGTACTCGAGTGGCCAAGAAATTCCTATCTATCTGCTGCCACAAAAAAAAGTTGATGGGCTAACATTCTCCTCTACTTAATTTTTACTTCTCTAAGCCTATCAAGCACAAAATCACTTTCCAGAAACTTTGTGTGGCCAATTTAAACTTTTCTGACTCAAATTAAAGGACATATCGCAGTACTTTCGGCTTTTCTACTACTTTTGGATCTGTAGGGATCCTTGCATTTCCCTGAAACCTCGATTTTTGCTGCTTTTGTGTAAAGTCAAATTTTGCATCCAGCGATTTTGACGTTTGAGCTATCGTGATTTCGAGTTCGCAGAATCGCAACCTAATAGGGATTTTCTGTATTGGAGAACAGAAACTTCTCCAGAAAGAAAGAGCACTGCATATGCATCATAATTCATGATTAGAAGTATAATATACTGCAGACCCCCTAAATCATAAAATCTAATGCTAGTCTATTTATATGGACATTTTATAGAAAGAAATTTAAAAGATTCTCAAAAGTTCTGACTAAAGATTTTTCTTGTTACCTCCTCTCTACCTAAAAAACTTATCCTTGAAATTAAAAAAAGAGGTCATCTTACAATATGTCTGGAAATGGGTGGTGGGAGGTAGAAAAGCCCACACAAATTCATGTTACCAGAATGCTTTTCTAAAATTATTCCAACCATCTTCCACATTGTCAACTTTTAAACTCTCAAGTTTGGTATTCAACTGTTCCTGGAAAGCTTGTTTCAAATTCTCATCCTGGAGTCTACCAACATCATAACTTCCTGGGAGGTAGTTACCCTTCCGAGACTTCAGCTTTAGATTAACCCTAGACACTACTAGATGGTGGTCTTTACTTTTCACATCAATAACAGCACTCCTATATACCCTAGTATCTTGTATTGATCCTGCCAGTCGGTAATTTAAAAAAAAAAAAAAAAAAAAAAAAAAAAAAAAAAAAAAAAAAAAAAATGAGTTGGTTGAAGCAAATTCTGCCATCAAGCCCCAGCCCATTATGTATACAAGCCCAATGGACATTGTGGCTTGATGAAATGCTTCCAATTACTTGATTTTACTTCAAGTCAGGAAATGGAAAATGGGGCTAGGTCAGGAAAAGGAAATTTTAAGTAGACTAAAGATAGGCTTTGTAAAGATAGACTAGTCTAGGCCTAGTAATAGCAAAACATATTTTTAGCTCTAATATTTATTAAAGGGGAGAAATCAGATAAAGAAAAAAAGGAAATATACCATTAGATTTTCTATTTCCTTGTCTATTCCCCCACAAAGCCAGATACACCTTTAGGCTTAACAAAACAGTTTGATTTTTCTTTAAACTAGCTTTATTTGGTAATACACATCAGCTGCTGATGAAGAACTGGGTATATTATCCAAGCACCCCTGGTGTTTGGATAATCACTAACTTTGGACAAACAAACGAGCATAATTTGATTCAAATAGAGCCTACATTTCCAAGCAAGCTCTTAGTCTTGCATATGTATAGATTTAGATTACCTTGTTGGGATTAGCTCAATGTGATCTCAGAAACTTTTTTATACTGAAAATTAAGCTTAAAGAAAAGTTAGCAAACCCTAGTAGCCTATTTTTCTTTACAGCACATGTCTGGGATTGAATCTATTTATGTTTGAGTGGCTTTGTATCCTACAAGGCCTATAGGATCATGTGTTTAAGATTGGGCAGTATTTTCTTGAATTTGCCTAAGCTATGCTTAAACTAAATTGTGTATTTGCCATTAGACTCTACTATTAACTATCAATGCATTCAAAACATTCAGCAATCCATATGGCTAAAATAATCAGCCTAATCAAATAGCCTAGGCTAGCCTACTTGTTCAAGAAAATTAGGAGAAACCTAATAAGTTAGGCCTATGCATGGTAACCTAACAAAGATCAATTTTATAGGTGGTATAATACAATAGTTCAGTAGTTAACAAAATAAAGTTAAGCTTCTTGGGAATAGCACCATCAGCGAGGGGAAAAACTCTACTTTGAGATTCAGATCCCTGTTTAAACTATTTAAACTTATTCCACTTATATATATACAGAATAAGTAGAATGCCGTACGCTTTTTACTTACCTTTTCTGAGTTTAACTTTGCCCGAGGCATTGCACGGGGCACTGACCTGAGAGATTTAAGTCTCCTCTTGACGGTGGCGTCAGTTGAGACTACTTTCAATACTTCCTGCAAGGTTAAAGCACGTTTAAAATTCGAATTCGCCGCTCGACTCCAATTTTCAAAAGTTAAATCCGGAACGAAAAAATTGTTTCTACAGTGTAATAGCGCAAATCCAGAGGGAACTAGCAAAAACAGAGAATATTCGTGATACTGTACAGAAAAAAAAGTAGACTATCAGCCAAAATCGTTGAAAATCTCTTTTTAATAAAAAATCCCGGTTTTTAGCAAAAATCCCCGTTTTTAGCAAAAAATCCCGGTTTTTATTAAAGAAATCCCGAAAGTCCCGGACACAAAAAAAATCCCGGACCGCAAAAAAAAATCCCGGAAAACCGGGATTAATCCCGGACGGTGGCAACGCTGGCTATTACTGCTGAGGCTCGGGTGGTGCACACTGGGCGGATGGACATGGTTATAATGGTCATGCACCTGTTCTATTTGCAGATCTCTTGGGGTCAGAGAAAAGAGAGCAATGGCTTCGACTTCGGGCGGAAATCGAAGTTCTTACAGACAACTGGTTGACCTTGGTTATGAAGTGTTTGCAGATTATCTCCTCCAGGTCAGTTTTTAATAAATTTACGGCTACTTGCTGTGACTTGACCAAAGAATGGCATTTGCAAATGCTCCGCCAATCTCATCAATTCTCGTTATTTGAGCAGTTTAAAAGCCAAAAAGATTAAGTCATTAAAGCGAACATCAGGTAAATTAAAAGAAGATGTATTTTGGTACTTACTTATTATAGCGACCACGCTCAAGAAGTGAAGTTACGTTAATCATAATGAAATATACAAAAAGAAAATAAAAAAAAATGGCACTTTAGTAACAAAATTATGGAAACTACAACAATGAATTGTGGAAAGCAGGCCGCCAAGAACGTATTATATTAAATACCTAACCAACTCTATATATTAAAAAATTAATTAAAATAAACCTGCATAGTAGTTTATCTCACTCAGGCTAAGCTAATTATCTCCGAGTGCACACAGAGAAACTGGTTTTACAGCAGATCAAGAACAGCAGTGTGGTAGCTTTAATAGGTAAGTACCTGCATTATGGTCATATCTAGTGTTCAAATAGTATGTAAAAAATATGAAGGATTTTCTAGTGTTTTGCTGCGAACACTTTGTTTAAGTACATTATAATAAGGAATTGCTTAACCATGCTTTTAAGAATTTGTTGAGTATCAAAAAGCAAATATTTTCAAAAAAAACTTATTTTAGGAATATGCTTATGAGCCGAAAAAGTTAAAAGTCAATCATGGGCTTTGACGACAAAACCATAAAGTTGTAAAAGGTGGACCAAATCGGTTTGGGATCTGGACAGCTCATTCTAAACCAGTCTTGAAGTCAAAAATGAACAAATATAGTTCGGTGATAAATCTTTATTGAACTAGCTATCTATGCTTCGTCAAGGCTATCTAGCCAGTTACTGGACTAGAACAAATATTTGAATAAAAACAAACTCTGGAACAAAAAAAAATGATGTTGGATTTAGGGTTTTGAGAGACCATTGGGGATGATGAAAGGTACTAATCAAAGAAAAAGATTCATGAAAAAAAATCAATGGGAAAGTGTAGACAGTGATGGCTATAGAAATTGGTACAAATTAATAGATCCTAATTCTACATTAATAGTATATACAGCGAACGATGCAGGATTCTCTGCCTGGAAATAACATGTTTTTGGTCTATTTGTCGCTCACCCACCGTTCAAGGATGATAAGTGAGACTAAATTATTTTTGGTAAAACTTTGGATATAAGCGATTATGACAGTTAATCTATTGATTTTGTTGACTAAGGAAGGATAAGTGGTCTTAATTAAACCATTCAGAGGCCAAACCAATGAAGTCCACTTTTCACATTTTTAAATTAGATGATCTCTCAAGGCGTACCCATTTCCTCCGAGTGATGTAAAATGCTCTGGTTACGTATTAAACGGACTCTTTTATATAACGCAATGAAACAAGTCACGAAAAAACCGCTAAAGACGGGTTAATTCGAGAAACCGCTATAGAGTCATGCAATGTAAAGCGTGGTTTTCGTTGTGTTTGCGATATTTAAACTGTTGTTTTTTGGGGTTTAGGGGGGGGGGAGGTACCTAGCTTGGGTTAGATTACGTATTTTATATATGCTATGCTTTACCCCCACCCCATTAATGTGTAAATATATAGCCCAAATTTGTTTCTAAACTATTACATATTCATCCTATTTTATTTTATTTCATTAGCATTAACCAAACTTGATTTCTTTAGCAGTATATAAAAGAGTCCGTTTAATACGTAAGTACCATACCTCTGTCAAAACTTCCTTATACAAACAGGAACTATAGTTGATTACAGTCGCAAAATTGTTTTTAATATTCAATTTTTTAATCTTTATTTTGTTATAATGTGAGATAAAACAACTAATAAATTTGTATTTGTCAATTAGCTGGAACCCACGCGATATATTGTATAGGGAAGTTGCTTTTAAGAAACTAGTAAAACGAGTCTTTCAATAGAGAATTGGATTGCAAACCGTGGTTTGTCATTGCGTTTACAATATTTAAACTTTGTTTTTTTGGGGCTCTAGGGGGGGGAAAGGTACCTAGGTTAGGTTAGGTTACGTATTTAATATATGCTATGCTTTACCCCCACCCCCTAATGCGCAAAAATATGGCCCAAATTTGTTTCTAAACTACTATATTTTCATCACATTTTGTTTTATTTCATTAGCATTAACCAAACTTGACTTCAAGCGTGGGTTCTGACTAATTGATAAGTACCATAAATTTGGCTTCGCTTGATCTCTTCTCAAGAAATTTACCGAATTTTATCTTTTCCAAAATTTGTGGTCAAAACTGTTAACATTTAATGTTAACATTGCCGATAGCTTTCAATTTTTTGATTTGCATTAATATTAAAAAACCAAAGTGCAAAATATATTTCACAAGGAAATACAAAACCGTTATATGATATAAAATTAGACTTAATTGTGGCATTGCTACTGTTGTACTTATAATTAAAAGCATTTACAAGTCTCTTTTAGATTGCATACCTTTCCATGGAAGCTTTCAGAGTGGATTTCAGGCTTTGGGTGCATGCACCCTTCTCGCAAAACATGCAAGTATGTCTAAAAAGGCACTTTTTGAGGTTTTAGTCCCCTACCCCTCTGATGCTCATCAGCTCTCACTGATGGCTCAATGAGAGTTGGGAAGTTTTGGCATTAAAAATGCATCCTTTAAGGTATCTGCCTCCCTCCCTAACTACAAAACAATTAGAGGACCCCACTGTAGAAGTTCAAGTTCCTTATAAGTTTTGGAATTTGTCCATTGCTTACAAATAGCATTTGTTATTGGGAAGCATAAAGATATTTTTAATGGGGGAGTTTTTGTACGAGGGGGGGGGGGGGCGATTTTCAGTGGGACATTTTCTGGGAAATAATTTCCTTTCAGCGTATTTGATATTTTATATGTTTAGCCGTTTTTGTTTTTAACGAGGGCGTTATATTTCACGCTTTTGCAGTGAAGAATATTGTTGGGAATTGAAGATTGTCGTATAAAAACTGCCTCTGCCAACTCCTAGTAATGGTATCAATTCACGGAAATGTTTTGGAGGCGGGGGAGGACAAAATGTATTTTTCATCTAGGGGTAAGGGGTACTTCTGTTGAGCTTTTCAATGAAAATACAAAAAAGGCTTCTTTCAAAATCAGGTAGCCCAAAAACCTGTCTGTTGTTGAACTTTTATCTTTTTGACTGACAACAAGTTGTTGTTGTTTAGGGAGTGCGCGAAATTAACCTTGAGGAAGTCCAGCTCTTATACTGGGCATCTTCAAATGTACGCATTTAATGTGATCCGGATTGTAATCTCGTTATTGGTTTGCTGCAAAATTATTCTTTCGGATAAGGATCTACGAAGGATCTGCTCATATTTTGGAGTAAATACATTATTCACTTTTAAAAGAAATGTTAAGAGATCACGCGCCATTGTCAAATTCTATTGAAAAATCGTCCCTGGACAATTTCGCAACATACTGCAGTTGTCTAGTTCATTGCCCTGAATGGAGGTCTGAAAAATACAACTTTTTTAACGTCAAAGGAAAATATTTAATATCAAAGGAAAATATTTTTCCTCTGAATTGATAAAAAGTATATACACGAGTCAAGCTTAATAAAATTCGATGACGTGGCGAAATAAGGAAATGCGAATATAATGATGAACCTTTCTTCGAAGGTTTTCTTCTCTCTTTCGATAACAAAGACTATTTTGTTTGAAGTTTACTTTAGGTACATGTTTTAATGTATTAGAAAAGGCCTTTCTTTTTCAGCATTTACCTTTTTTGTCTCTCTTCTGTTTTTGTGAACAAACATTTACTAGTCATCGCTATGATTGGATATTGTTCTTTTTATAGCCTGTTTGCAACGTCCTGTTTGTTACGGAAATGGTTGATAAGAAGTTGTTGTGTGCCTAAAAAGTACACCTATTTGGTATTCTTGTTTCTTAAGCTCCATTCATAGACAACATTATTAAGTTCCAATTTGTTTAAAAACTTGAAAAGAATCGTAGCTTTAAGCAATGAGAAATATCTGTCAAGTCACAAGGTAGCTTATTATTTAAGCTGGATTTGCATCTTCCAACTTCATCCTCTCTCCAGAGGCTTACCTCTTAGAGTCCACAATACGACTCTGACTCGCTTTGAATAGATTAAGACATTGTCGAGTTTATTAATGTTTTATGTTAGGCAATGAGATACATTACCTTTCAAAAACACAACCCCCAAAATTTTTTTTGTTGCCCCATAGTTTGAAACCCCTTGGGTACTTTGAGGAAATCTAACGGTCATATTCTACTGTTTTGAACAAGCAGGGGTGGATACAGAATTAGGGTTTGGAAGGGGCAACAAGGAAACTTGGCTTCTCCGATGGTATGTTTTGCTCCTCCACCCCTATAAATAATGCAGGTTTCTATCTTCTAGGGGGTAGTTGCCCCTAAAACCACCCCTGTAAACAAGAGTTACCATCCAAGTAGTTTATTTGTAATACACTGGCCTCTACAGTGCCAAACATGTTAGGTTCGCCTATTATTTTTTTAGGTTTTGGTGTCAGAACACTTGACACATAACTTTGTATGTATTTAAGCATGTTCTCTTAAAATAAGGATAAATCCAAAAAAGGAAAAACTGAAAATTTATATTTGGGCTATTGAATAATTAATATTTTTTAGACTACAATTAGGTTAAGTCCATACAACAAGAAACTTAGCTTGTTCTTTATACTCAAGCACACAATGAAACACCAAAAATGATTCTGGGCGTACTTTCCATTATATAATTAATATATTAGAACCAAAACTGGTAATTTATCTTCTACTTGAATTTTCTCCGTTCCTTATTTTATGACTTAATTAATTCGACCTCCTAATGCCACAATTTCAATTTCAGAACCCCGCTTAACTGCGGATTGAGTTATGAAGGGAGTTAGATTCTTTTCGCAACTGTGAAGTTGCGAAAAATCAACTAAATAGTTTACTTTGTTAGTTTTCTTTACTGAATTTGTAACTTTCAGATCAAATTGTGTCAATGTTTTGGTAACAACAACTCAGCTAGTTCCGGCATTAGCCAAAGTTCTTCTGTATGGTCTTGGAAATGTTTTCCCTATTGAAAATATATACAGTGCGACAAAAATTGGTAAGTTTTTTTAATAGCTGTTGATATGTTCACAATTGAAAACTCCTGCTTTAAGTGGATATGGTAAATAATTTTGCGAGCTTCAGTGCCAGCTGAGCGCCACAAAGACAAAGAACTATTAGCGAATTGGGGACTAGCCCTTATCGAGAGATGTTGTCAAGAATTTTGTCCTCCGTTTTGTCGGTGAGCTCGTCAATCAAAATGGAAGACACCACAGGGAACTTCCAATGCGGTCGATTTGCCCAAATGATATTCCCTTTAAGCTACTTTTAGTGTTTTCTTAGCAGGTGTGCTAGAAATTTTTATGGACTGCCCTTTCCTGAACTTTAAAAAGAAAATTCTGTTCCATTGAATCGAAAAAACAAAATTCACACTTTCTGATGATATAAGTTTCAGTCAAACTGAATATCTCCATCTTCAGCACAAAACGCGAGAAATGGCGAGACGGTCTTCCTAAAATTTCTGGAAAAGAAGGTGCCGCTTTTAGTTTTCCGTCATTTATTTCGTTTCTTATCTAAACCCTGCGAGCTGTGGCACGACTGCATGATCAGTTCTAAATAGTGTCACCACACAAACTGAAAAAACTCGTCCAGGGTGAATGACGTACCTTAAACGTACCTTAAACGATCACCCTGGACGAGATAGGGTGATCGTTTAAGGTACCCTAACACCAGTTTTTGGTGCTCGTTGTTTGAATGACGAGTTGTTAAACTTTTTCCTTCAAAAATACGCATTACTTAATATTCTCTTTTACTCTGATGTTAATTCATATTACTATTGATTACTATTGATATTACTATTCCTATTACTATGATATATATCATATTACTATTGATTACTATTGATATTAATTCATAACATAAACCTGGGGATGGTAATTTAAAATGTAAATTGATTTTCATTTGCCAAACGAATATTAATCTCCAACCCTTTACGCTGAGTATATAAACCCCGATCCACTTATCAGTATTTAATTCGTTCCCCCCCAAGAAATATAGAGGCTCTTCAGCCTCCCAAATTGTATCATATCACCTTCTTTGGTATGCAGAAATGCTAAAAAAATTAAAAGTTTGACCCCAAGGTCTTTTTTATCGCAACTTGAAGGCCTAAAAAGGTTTTTTTTTTTATCTAAAATTTCTATCACTTACACAGTTTCCTTTTGAAACAGCTCAAGTGGTCAAGTACACAGTGGAGGGGGTTAATGATCTCGCCTTTACTGCAAACTCTCATGATCTTCCCGACTTTACCACAATATACAGCAATGTTACCTTTATGAATGTCCCATGCTTAATTTCACGAGTCGAGAGTCTTGCGGGGGGATATGATGTAAGTTCTTTTGTGCAGCTTTTTTAATAATATAAATAGAGTTGAAACTAATTGAATTTGAATTTTTTTTTTTATTGCCCGTCCCACTTCCCTCCAGATCAAATTTCTGCCTACATATCTGTGCCCTCGTATCCGTGACTCGGGGAAAAATCGAAACAAATATGAGAATATTTCTTCTTTAATCTATGGGCTCCAATTCGGTGATGGTATGATGAACAAAAGTACGGAAAAATAACATTTGAATTTGAAATTAGGCATAGTGTACAGGGGTGGATCCAGGATTTTTTTAGGGGGGGGGGGCAAAATAGGTTGATCCGATAAAATTTTTTTTAGGGGGGGGGGCAAAATCGGTTAATCCGATAAACTTGCGTTAGGAGCAAGTTTAATTACGCAAACTTAAGTTAATTAAGTAAATTACACTACTTTAGACTACGCTAGGGGGGCGCCCCCCTGGATCCGCCATTGATAGTGCATAGAAATAATTGTTTGACTGAAAGATTTTTATATGTAATAGCATATGTTTTTATCGTTGTTTTTGTACTCTTCGTGCTATATATAGTATTAAGATATTTACATAAGCCCTATGAACCGCAGGGTTTTGGCTAATAAATTTCTTACCTCTAAAGGGGAGTGACTATGAAGGAAAGAAAAGGAAATGAAGGAAAGAAAATGTTTTTAATACGTTGGAGGGTACTTACGGATTATATCTACCACATTGGGACAGCGTCACTTGGAATATAGCCATAAAACTCATCATATTACAATCCATAAAACATATTTTGCAATGTATAGTGATAGTGCAAAGCTTAAATTAGGTTAAATTAGTGCACTAGGTTACTTTGTCCAAATTTATGCTCAATAGGAAAGGAACAGATGTAGTCAAAGAACTCAGTGTCTGGTTAAGGCCGGATCAGAGCGAGATTTTACTAATACCAAGATTTAGCTTTCCACTATCATTATACATTGCAAAATGAATGAGTTTTATGGTTATATTCCAAGTCACGCTGTCCTGTGGTCGATATAATACGTAAGTACCCATTGGAGTATAGGAAGAAAGTCTGGATAGAAGTTTATTTTATAACAAAAGTAATTTGTAAAAAAAACTAGGAGTTGCCCACTGTCTTCTATCTGGTGTACACCTCAAAATGCCATTTGTTCTGCTACTCATGGCACACCTTCACCATACCACAAGCCTTCAAACCACGCATGCCACACTTCGCTCTAAAATTGGTACACTTTCGGCATGTGACTGGTCCCACTTTGTGTAAATTGTTTCTGAAGATCGACAATCCCTGGGGAGCCACTAGGGAATTTTTAAAAACCAGCAGCAATGCCACGTCCTTCTTTTCTTTTGGACACTTGATGATTGCAGTGCGATTTTATCCTTCGATTCTCAGAATTTGTGGAACCCAAATAACGTCAATGTTACATCCTTGAGGGTCTGATGACTGGTTGATTTATCATATTTCTGCCCATCGTAACTTACTGAAGTTGATCTGCATAAACAAACTATATAGGGAAAATTAACAAAGTTAGATTTATTATTGACAATAGTGAACTGAGCATGTGCAAACAATATAAACTTCTGTGCTTAAAAACGTTACATTTACACGAATAGTTGGTAGTCAAAGTTATTTAGCAATGTACAAAAGACCTCCGGTAATTTATCTTGTTGATTAGCATTTTTATGTGATTCGTGAGGTGTTAATACTTTTTTAACTTACATTTCATTTAATAATTTTGAAACATAAATTCCTTCTCTAAATTAGAAAAAAACGGGCCACACTGTATTTGGTATATACATGCTGAGGTTAATTGCTAAAACGTGCAAAACGTGTTTTTAATTGTTTTTAAACATAACGACAAAGAAAATGCTGATAATAAATAAATATAATGACGCAAAATGATCTTGTCACACTGCAAAACATGTCGCGGATGAAATTCGTCCAAATCTTATTTAAAACTTTTGATGAATTGAGAAACATCATTTGCTGGTCAAGATATTGGGGTCCCTCTTCGTTAAGTTTTTGTATTTATACAAGATGTATGAAGAATGGGAACTTTGCAGAAACTGGAATACTAATACGAGTTTACTGACTGTTATCCCCACTCTCACCCAACCAGGAAAAATTTTGGCTCTCGCCCCCCCCCCCTATCAAAATAAAATTGAAATAACATCTCTGCATGGGTTCGTTTCATGTAGTTATCTAAAAGCTACTTTGCTTGGTAAGGAATACAGCTGGTAATCAAGGTCGTATCCAGGAGATTAGGGGTTCCCCCCCCCACGAAATATTTGTCCGTCTCGTAAAAACGTAGCAAAAGTGCATACAAACAAATTTTTGTTATGAATTTTAAAGTTTTTTGTACTGTCCCCCACCCCCGAACAAAAATCCTGAATACGGCCCTGCTAGTAATACATAGGACTCCTAAGTGTGCGATACTTAGAGGCAATGACAACACAATTGGTTGCAAAAAAAGAGAAATCCAAGAGTACAATAAATATCTGAATTGAAAGCCTTTCAAATGTTGGGCCCTTAACATTTGCATAATTTGACTTCTCAATTATTTTGTTAATTAAAAAACGTTTCTCGAAAAATAAGTTTTTTTGTAAAAATGGAGAGCCATATTAAAACCTAAAACAAGTGCAAATGAAGTCATATAATACTTTAAAATTAAAATGAACAGAAATTACTACCCATTAGTAAATGACACCCAAAACGAACAGAAATCAAAATGAATTATCAGATCAAACATGAGCGTGATTTGCTGAAAACGACTTGTATTTCGAGTAATTGGGTTCTTATTTATCATAACAACAACAACGACGTAACACCAAGTTAATACCACAAGACTAATCAAAGTTTTCCAATAAGAGCTACCGTAAATAAGAATAAGGTTATCCCCTCACAAGCCCTCTAAACGGCTCGAATGTTATTTCCGTTTTACTGAAAACAATATGTGTTTTGAATAATGAGGCTTTTATTTGCCAAAACATCAGCAAAAAAAATGATAATAATTTAGATTTGCGCGAAAGGAGAAACGAGAGTAGATTGATTGTTAAATTAAGTCATATTAATTCATAGAAGTCTCGGCAGTTTTTAATTCTTTAATTTCATGATTATATAAAGAAAAATTATTCAAATACTGTTTTGACGTTTCTTCAATAAAGCTTAATTGATTTGTCCCCTAGGTTTCAAAGAATCGTATCTCTGCTTCTATTTTTACTGATTTTTCATATTATAATTATATTTTTTATAGTTTTATTATATAGTTATATAGTTTTATTTATAATTATACAATTATAAAAAAAAACATAAAATATTTTTCATCTTCAGTAAAACTCAAGTGACGCTCTGGTCTTAGAAGGTCTAAAGAGTTCTAGTCACACTCCTGTTTTGGTCATTTTCGCTCGTTTTAAGTTGGCTTGATTATTCATTAATAGTAATTTATATTGGTATTTAATTTTGAATTATCATTTGATCGTATTTTCAACCGCCTTAGGTTTTAATATGGCTCTTTAAATTTCGTTGAAAATATTTGTTTTAGGAAAAGTTTCTTATAATTAAATGTATTTATCTTCGTTTTTTTACACTGTTTCGGTATGGGCAAAACTGAAGTGTTTCAGCAACAAAATGAATCCAAAAAAAGAAGTAACAATCCTCCTGGATAAAAAGCTGTTTCTTGAGCAGCTCTAAAACAAAACAAACTATGTTTTGAATATTATTTTTGTAAATTCCAGGCTCTTAATACCTTTCTTTGAACGTTAGTTAGGCCAAAACTTATACCCCAAAAACTGTTGAGGAATTTTAAGGCCGAGTTGAAAGATTCACATTTTTTTTTGCCTTTTGTTGTATTTCTCCAAGTTTTAACATCGAAATTTGTGCTGGTCTATAAAGCTGCTGGAATGTGGACAAAGGAACGGCCAAACAATAAAGTATTAAACGTTGTTTTTATTATATGTGTCCTCTTGCGTTTTGAATGGTTTCCATTGATATGGATGTCGTTCCATTTAAAATATTCAGCTTTTGTGTATTTAGCACCGCATTTAGCACCGCAAGCCTCATAAACTATTTAAACCTTGCTCATATTATATCATATTTATTGAAATCAAAAGCCTGTATGCGTCATGGTTAATTTAATGCTTTTCTTCTGGATAAATTTAATGAAAAAACACTTCTTAAATTCCAAACCAATCAACTTTCCAACATTATCCCCAAAATATGTCTACCACATAATTCAATATTCACCCATTCTTCCCTTTCAAACCACCACAGAAAAACTACATCTATCCTTTTGACTCCTTACAGACCCCCTCTCCAAAAAAAAGGTGAACGGATCACCCTAACCGTCTCCACGCATTGGACAAAAATAAGAATCTACCCTCGGCTTTAAATCCATGCTCAAATTGGATGAAAATATAGAGACTTTGGAGTCATATGAGGAAAGACCTTAGAATTATTAGTCACCAAGATATAGGGACCTCTGACGTGGTTAGTATAGAATTAGACAAAGGTATTTTTTTTATTTGGAACATTCCAATGATAAGTGATTCATCAAAGTATTTTTATAACACTGTTGATTTTTTTTTAGGCAAAGATAGTTGTTTTGAAAGGATTGTGTCAAGATTTGGGAGGAAATGTACATATGTCGTGATCGGAGACGGAAAAGATGAGGAAGCAGCTGCCAGAGCGGTAAGATATTTTTTTGTATATTGCTCAAATCGTCCACACGCTCACTTAACATACTACTATTGACTGCACTAAATGAAACAAGAGTGCCACTTATCCCGTGGGATACACCAATTATGGGATACTTCTACTATGCAGTGCCTCTTCGTGCCATGTGAGAAGCACTTCTGCTGGGCCATGCCTCTACTCGCCGAGTGTGATACACTCGCACGCTGCTACACCTCTTTGTGCCACGTACGTAACCACGTCTACTTTCTTGCCTAGCATATTAAAGTACCATGGACATTAAATATGAAATCTAATTCTATGAATTGGTTAATTTAAAACTTATACTACCATGTTTGCGTTAAAAACTAGGAAAAAATCTGGATTTTTGTATTAAATAAAAAACAGCATGCATATGCAGTTATACAGTTTTGGCAGTAGCAGGCGTCAAATGAAAAAAAAAAGCGTAGGTGAAACATCAGCAAAGTGAGCCACGAACAGATGGCACCAAACACCTTAAGAAGGTTTGCCTATGTTTGGGAATCAACAGATTGTTAATATTTGAATTTTTATGGACGAAAGTTGACGGGATGGATCTAGACTTGTCAGGTTTGGCTTTCCTTTGAAGGTTTATCTATCTTTCGGAATCAGCAGATTGTTAATATTTGAATTTTTATGGGCGAAAGTTGACGGGATGTATCTAGACTTGTCAGGTTTGGCTTTCCTTTGAAGGTTTACCTACCTTTGGGAATCAACAGATTGTTAATATTTGAATTTTTATGGACGAAAGTTGACGGGATGGATCTAGACTTGTCAAGTTTGGCTTTCCTTTGAAGGTTTACCTATCTTTGGGAATTAACAGATTGTTAATATTTGAATTTTTATGGACGAAAGTTGACGGGATGGATCTAGACTTGTCAGGTTTGGCTTTCCTTTGAAGGTTTATCTATCTTTCGGAATCAGCAGATTGTTAATATTTGAATTTTTATTGACGAAAGTTGACGGAATTTGTCAGGTTGGCTTTCCTTTGAAGGTTTACCTATCTTTGGGAATCAACCGATTGTTAATATTTGAACTTTTATGGACGAAAGTTGACGGGATGGATCTAGACTTGTCAGGTTTGGCTTTCTTTTGAAGGTTTACCTATCTTTGGAAATTAACCGATTGTTAATATTTGAATTTTTATGGACGAAAGTTGACGGAATGGATCTAGACTTGTCGGGTTTGGCTTTCCTTTGAAGGTTTACCTGTCTTTGGGAATCAACAGTTTGTTAATATTTGAATTTTTATGGACGAAAGTTGACGGGATGGATCTAGACTTGTCAGGTTTGGCTTTCTTTTGAAGGTTTACCTATCTTTGGAAATTAACCGATTGTTAATATTTGAATTTTTATGGACGAAAGTTGACGGAATGGATCTAGACTTGTCGGGTTTGGCTTTCCTTTGAAGGTTTACCTGTCTTTGGGAATCAACAGTTTGTTAACATTTGAATTTTTATGGACGAAAGTTGACGGGATGGATCTAGACTTGTCAGGTTTGGCTTTCCTTTGAAGGTTTACCTATCTTTGGGAATCAACCGATTGTTAATATTTGAATTTTTATGGACGAAAGTTGACGGAATGGATCTAGACTTGTCAGGTTTGGCTTTCCTTTGAAGGTTTACCTATCTTTGGGAATCAACCGATTGTTAATATTTGAATTTTTTATGGACGAAAGTTGACGGGATGGATCTAGTTTGGGACTCAACCGATTGTAAATATGTGAACTTTTATGGACGAAAGTTGACGGGATGGATCTAGACTTGTCAGGTTTGGCTTTCCTTTGAAGGTTTACATATCTCTGGGAATCAACCGATCGTTAATATTTGAATTTTTATGGACGAAAGTTGACGGAATGGATCTAGACTTGTCAGGTTTGGCTTTCCTTTGAAGGTTTACATATCTCTGGGAATCAACCGATCGTTAATATTTGAATTTTTATGGACGAAAGTTGACGGAATGGATCTAGACTTGTCAGGTTTGGCTTTCCTTTGAAGGTTTAGCTATCTTTGGGAAACAACCGATTGTTAACATTTGAATTTTTATGGACGAAAGTTGACAGGATGGATCTAGACTTGTCAGGTTTGGCTTTCCTTTGAAGGTTTACCTATCTTTGGGAATCAACAGATTGTTAATATTTGAATTTTTATGGACGAAATTTGCAGGGATGGACCTAGACTTGTCAACCCCTGGGGCAAGAATGACATTTGACGTCCCCCGGTGAACAAACCGATTATAGCTATCAGGTTATGGTTATTTTACTTCTCTAAACACAATATTTATTTAATTATGTTACTATCATTAATAGATTTTTTTTTGTAAATCCTAATATGTACAATAAGATTCAGGAAAAACTCTGAGATCCGTCAGTAACAATATTTTCATCCTGATACAGTACATATAGAATTTAAATTGTACACAATCAGTCTTATCCTGTAGATTAGAACTTAACCTTACGCGCTTTTCTCGAAGCAGATGTCTTTATGATGTTTTCATATGAAAGTTTGAATCCACATCAGGTTCTATACGGACTATACTAAAGTTTGTGAACTGCTGTATAGCCGTCCTGTTTCTAATATAGTTTTAATTAACATTAATAAAAGCTTCAGCTTCTTTCAATAGAAGGAACTGATACAGGCATAGTTTTTATATATTTTAACGGCAGATGTTGGCGCGTTCCAGAGCTGAAAAACTAGGATTCAAATTTTATTTGATCAGATCGAAAAAACTGCTTACGAGCCGGCACCCCCCATAATTTTTTACTGCCCTAAAAATTTCATAATTTCGAAAAAACCAAAAGGAATTTTTTAAAGAAAATTCCGGTTTTCAGGCATTAATGTACCTAAGATGGATCCAGGGGATATAATTATTTTGATTTAATGTTCTTGGTACTTAAAGCTTTTCTGACTATAGGGTCCAAAGTCTGATCGTAATCTATAAAACTGGGAGTAAAGGGGTGTGATAATTTGCACATCAACTTATTCAAGAAAAATTTTGAATTTTAAAAGTTCAAAATGAAATCCAAAGTTTGTGATGCGTAAATCAATAAGAGTTCCAAATAGGGATAGGTCCTAGGTTCCTGTGATACGTATCCAGGTTCTATAATTCCCTGTAAAATTTAACGAAAAAGCACCGAGAAGAAAAATACCAGTGATATCGCTTCTTGTTGAAAGCCTAAGTAGGCGTCACGAATTGTAGAAGAAACTTTTGTGTGGGCTCGAAGAAACAACTTTGCTTATAATGAAACAGTTCTTGATAATCAACCGCTAAACAACGACCCATGTCAATGAGAATTGGAATCCTAAGAAGCAAAAGTTTACAAACAAATTCGGATTTTCATACTGATTCCAAACTTGTCACTCATTTACTTGGAAGTTAGTCATCAAAATTTATTCCCATAAGGAAGTTTGTGATAAATCAGGAAAAGAAGGAACCAAACCAAAAAGACACGCTATGATTGTGAAAATTACGTTCGAGAACCAAAAGTTGGAACCAAAGAAAACCAAAAAGGAACCGAAGCCCACTGCACGGGCTTTTTTTGCTTCCGATTGCTTTCTACGCGAGCCGTTCCATTGGGTTTATATGTTTTTTTTCTTTATTTATTAGAAAAACAAATGGAGCCAATTTTACTGTGATTTTGGCTACAAAATTTAACCTGATTGATCTGGTAGTTGAGAAGTAATAGTTCATAGCGAGCGTTGCAAAAAGTTTCCAACAGTCCCTGGTGCTCTGTAGCAATTCACGCCTCTGAATCTAGGATTCCTAATGATATTCCTTGGGCTTGGAACCATACCACAACTTTTAGTTTATCTCGGAGTATGAGGTTAATTACGAAGAAGCCAAATTTTCTATGGAAAATTCAGGATGTAGCATGCTCTTATAAGTTTAAATTCTTGTTTTATAGTGTCAATGTCTTAGTTCTATATGTTTAGCCAAGTAGTGTGTTTCTCTATATGTTTTATAGTTTTCTAAAGTTTAAAATATATCAGCCTAAAACTCTTTTTTAATCATTTTAAAACTTATTTCCATGTACTCCCTCAACAAATTAGGTGAGAGGGGTTTTTAAAGGTATTTAGCCAAAGTGGAGGGGAGGGGGGCTGGTATCATTGCTATAATTCATTAAAAGTTGTGTAGTTTTTGTTCGTTTTTTACTTTCAATTGCATACTAGCACTCACATTAACATTTTTGGGTCATTTATTCCATTTTGGGGGGATTACTTTCTTTGGCAAGATAATGCTCTATTGATCATGCTTTCGCTATGTTTTCAGCTCCATCAATTCTCCTCTCGAGCATCTATCTTATTCACTAGATTTGCCTCCCGTTGCCTTGTTCTTGCAGGATGGCGCGTGCTTTGAAAGTGTGAGGTTTCACCCTTGGGATCCTCAGTGCATAAACCAGGTGTGATCACCAATAACGGACCTATGCGCAATTTGGAAAGTTGAGTTCTGTTCAACTTCCATGCATACTCTTTATGATTGACGATCCATTGTTTATGGCAACGATAAGTAAGGAGTGACTGGTCAATTGAGATCAAAACTAAAAAAATGGAAGTTTGGTCATCAAGATAAATTGTCTTTACTTCTGGTTGCCATTCAACAGTAATTCACATTAGAAAATTTGCGGAATATTAGAAAAAGTGGGAAATATTGCCGAAAAGGGGAAATTTTGACAAAAATTACAGTTGTCCAAAAATTTTGCTTTAGAGCTTTCGAGTAGTTCATGCAAAGCCACAAAAGTTAAGAGTGTGCTCCTTATGTTTTGTTGTTGCTTACTTAGTTTATGTTGTATAACAAAGCATAACAAGAGAACTATTATGCTTTCCCGTAAAAAATGGTGAGGGAGGTATGTTTATTTGTTTATTTCACCAGGCTTGATATTATCGAGCCGCTAGTTGGGAATGTCGGATAAAGAATCATGTAAAAGGAAAATCGAACTTACTGTGTATTTTTAAGGATCCGCAACATAACAGTTGGGTCTTGACTAGGGTGTATGCGCTATTGACGCGAATTTTTTATGTTAGCAACTCACTCTAGAAATGTCAAAAAGTAACTTTTATGGTTTGTCAGCTTCAGAGGCTATTCTTTTCCGTACTGGTCTATTCGTCCCTAAACATAGGGTATATACAGTCCTCACCAAATTAAAAGCTATGATGAAACGTAAGCGTTGTAATACTGACAGCTATGTAGTATTTTTTACACCAACTTTTCCAGGAGTTTGGATGAGTTTCGTGGATCTTTTTGTGAAGGGAAGGGGTCTGAAGTTTCAAAAGTGGACTAAGCGTGCAGTATGAATTCAGAAGGGTTCCGGGCCAATTCTTACTGTTGAACAATTTTGAATGTGAAATAAAAGATTAGATTAATGTGCTTACCTGCACAGAGGCAGCAAGGGTAGGGGGCATCTCAGTTTCTGTTTGATAAGCCCCATCCCTCTAAAAAACTGTCAAAATATGAACAGAAAAGTTGTTTCTGTCATTTTAACATCCTCCCACTCCCACCCTAGGAAATATTATGAAGGCGGATTTTTCAGGAGTGATATTAAATGCATTATACAAAATTTTAACTTTAGTGTAAAGACCTGGTCAAGAAGCGTTTGCTTTTTTGTAGGATAAAAATGGATGTTGGATGAATTTTGCAGGATGGATTTGTATAGTATTCGAAACCCAAGTAAGTTAACTGTACATTAGTTGGATAAAAGTTAATAGATAGTAAAATCGAAGTAAAATTAAAGAGCAAGCTTAACATCTAAAGAGTAGAGTATTGGGGGGAGGGATAGTCCCATTAGAATAACTTATGTTTGTTACAAGGTTTCACTACCTCAGATTCTTGTCTAATTTACAGTAAATTTTATGTCCAACCTTTTATTCCATTTTCCGTTTGAAACACTTCGACACAATTAAAAATTACCACATGTCGTACACATCTCACATGCCTGCACTTTCGGACAGCTCTTGTGAATTTTTTTCAGGGGAAAATAAAAATTTGCCACACTCCTTTTCAGTCTTTGTTCCAAGTTGACACACCTTCGACCTATTGGAGATTTGGGCTTTCAATCTTCTTAATATCGTTTAAAAAATTGTTGTTTAATGGAAGGACCACACGTAGGTTCGGAGTTATTATTAAAGATCGAAGACCTTTTACTTCCGCTCTGACAAATCAAATTTATTGACAAAATCGTAAACGGTGTTTTCACATCGTCACTCGCAACGAGAATTTGAGAGTTCCTTCCCCTTCGTTGTCCATCAGAACATCCCAAAAGGTACAAAAAGCGTCGTTTTTATAGTATTCGGAAAAGTATGGGAGTTCTCTAAAAAAAAAAAAAAAAAAAAAAACATTTATCCTAACCGTTGCAGATTTCTAAAAGTTTGCCCTTGAAAAATTGCCTATGGGTGCATCCGATTGTTCTATGCATTGATGTGTAATACTTTATCCTGTTTCAAAATTTGCTCATCGATTGCTTACTGGTACCTTTCAAAATGCTTAGACAGAGTAAAAGAATGGGAAGGTGTCGACTGCCACCTGCCAACTCCATGCCATAAAAAGCAGCTCAACCCTCCCTCCCCTCTGTTCAAAGTAGTTTTGAATTTAAATGGAAGCAAATAATGTAACCATCTGTCTATTTTGTTTTCCAAAAGCCATTTTAAGGTTTTTAACCACCCAACTGGGCTATTCAAAACCTATGGCCCACATGAATCCTATTTGGAGATATATTAGATGTTAGTGGATTTTTAAAAAATTACGGGGCAGCTTCTAAATAGGTGTGCTATTAGATATCGACACTCTTCTGAATAAATATTTGAAAATTGTGTCATTTGATTTGAAATGAGGCTTTTTGCCCCATGATACTTCTGCAGCCACAATGGCATTAGTTGACAATTTACAGATATTCATTCAACTCTAAACTGTCAAAAGCAATTGGTTTACCTCCATAAGGGATGTAACCCACGAAGACCCAGGGGTATAAAAGTAAGGGCCCAGAATCATAGATATGGCCTTTTCTCCATATATACATTTTATTTGAAAATATAGGCATGATGCACTTTATTAAAATCAAAATCTTGCAAAGAAGTCTTTGTGATTGGGAGTGTCGATTGGGTATATAACCCCTCACCTCTCCTCCCCTCATCCCTCTCTCAACCCTCGCTTTTCTGCAAAAAGGTAGGCATTTTACTCCTTGGTTAAACCAGTAGCAAGGATTTCCAACCTCAGTACAAAAACAAGCTAAGCCTAGGCTACGGACTGACTCGGTGCAGGAACGAGCTAAGTCCTGAATTGGTCCAAAAACAAGTTTAAGATATGGAATTTGTGCGGCGTAGCTTGAAAGGAGCTAAGTGCTGACTCATCCACGAATAAGCTAATTATTAACTTTCCAAGATTATGTCATCCACCGTTCTTATTAAAAACCTTAATTATTTGATCAAGCGGCTAGTTTTTTTTTTTTTTTACAAGTATGGCAAAGGTTTTTTCATCATTTACACAGACGGGGGTTTCATTCCTCACCCCCTTTCAGCTCCACCAAAAGCGCCATACCTTCGTTGAAATTAATGTGTACGTGTCTGCTTTTGAGGCTCTAAATGAAGACTGCGGAGTATCTGGGATTAGAAGTTTATTAATATTCTTACTTATGTTTAATCATATGTTTATTTTATGTTGCTCCCACTTCTAAAATGTTCCTCGCTAAAAAAGATTGATCTTATTAGATTAGGTTATGATTATTCAGGCTAGTACGCTAAAGTCATGTCAACATAACTTATTAGAATTCAGGATATAAGCCCAGCAGCACTGTGTATTTAATATGAATATCAAGTAAAAATCAGATACATACTGAGGGAGGAGGTCTTCAGACCTTAGCCGCCATCCAGGACTGACCAGGACCCATAAACTTTTACAATTTTTATTACCATGCCTAAGATTTTCCTTTTTATTTGCCTATTTTCATCCGTTTTTTTTAAGCTTGCTCCCTCCCCAAATGGAATTCCTGCATACAACCTTTATTAGAGTCTTTACTGAATAAATGCAAATAGATCGAAAGTGGAGGAAAATTAAATGTCCATGTCCTAACTAAACTAATTCTAACTTGATACGAAACTATAAAAACAGTTTAACATACTTTTATTCGATTAGTATTTATTATATTGAACTCTGTTAAGTAAAGCAGCAGGTATAAACTCAAGGAATTAACAGGGAATTAATCATAAAGGGGTTCATGAAATCTTAGATCTCATAAGGAACCATTATATTTGGGCATCAGTTTTTTTGTTTTTTTTTTTATTTGTTAATCAGTAGAGAAAGGTATTCCTTGTCGTAACCGTCATGAAAATATTTTAGTTTTCTAAGTCAAAAACAAAAAACACAAAACTTCAAATTCCAATTTTTTGTCCTCAAATTCTCAATTTTTTGTCACCACTACTGGAGTGGTGCCTCATTGGAGTAGCAAATAAGCGAGTGGAAACACAGAAGTAAAGGTGGCCGGCTAATTCTTCCCCAGAAATCCTCCCGCGGATAATTTCCTCCCCTGGAAAATTCCTTCCCCCTCCACAGACAGCTACAGCATGAAATTCCCCCCACATGTTAAATTAAGCTGCAAAAAGAAAAGTAATACAAAAAAAGAAGGAAAGAATGAAGGAAGTGAATAATTTTCCCAAATTGCAAAATATAGGCAGAATATATGGCGTAGAATTCTCTATAGAATTTCTTTTAATTTGCTTTTGGGGGTCGGTGGTTGAGTTATTATAGCAGGGCAAGATAAAAGTTAAAGAAGTTAGTTTGCTTGCTTATCTGAAATAAGAAGTTTTGTCAATTTTAACTTTTCTTGGTACTAACTTAGAGTTTAACTCCATATTATTGAAACTAAATTAAACGAAAACAACACAACCCTCATTCAATTTAATCTCATGTAACTAAACCCTGATCGGTAAATTTGCTTTGGTTCACCACATCTAAAGGAGACGTGTTAATAAAATAAAAATAGTACCACTGGGTCTTACTTTATTTTCTTTCCAAATATCGTGGTTGCTTTTCTAACAATGTGTCCCCTCCTCTCCTGATGGCCACAGGTATAACCCTAAAAATTTTTTTTTTGTTGTTTGTTTCTCGTGATACGTTATATCTTCTTTGTTAACCAGTTTTATTTTGTATTCTTGGCCCGTTTTGGGTGGCTTGACTGGCTTAACTGTCGCCAAGCTTCCGATGATCAGGTCCCTCATTCGAAAAAACAGGGCAGTCAGTTAGCGCTCCAATTGGCCTTCCAACTTCTGAGGCCGACGTCGACATCCCTAACCTTCTTCGAAAACTTGACAACAGAGAGAATTTACTATGGCAGCGATTTAGGAGATTCTCAATGTTGCTCAAATTTGGAACCCGGGGAAACTGGGATATCTCCCGCAGGTCTTATCATTGGTTTGAAAATGGGGTGCTAAAATTTTCCCACAGCTGTTTTATCAGCTCTATACCATCCATGCTCTTCTTGATAGTAACATTCTCCCTCCCCTTTTTGCCTTTCTCCCTAATAAATTCCTATCCCAAAAAATTATGGGGGTGAAAATTATCTGGAAAAAATTTTGTAGAGGGGGGGGGGGAAACCCTAGAACCGAAGTATGAACCCATTTTAATCTTCTGAAACAATCTACGTCAATACTATATCTAATTTACTTTATCGTAACTTCTAGTATATTTCCGGTTACGAATCTAGTATTAATGCTTCGGATATTGCCATGAGAAAGTTTTATTAATTGATTCAAACATGTAGATTTATAGGCACAGTTTCCGGACTAGACCTGTATTTTTAATAGCTTGTGTTTAAAAGATATGTGTATGCATATTTTCTAAGTCATCACAATGTCCGATGCTCTCGAAAATGCCCTTTCTCAGATATAACGGATTATTTAATTAAAAAATGGGCATTGATGTGACTGGCTTATTGTGCGAATTCCGGTACTTGTATGATATACACCCTACCTAATGTTCTTCTAATATGTTTCTCTGACATTCAATCCTAATGAAATATACCAAAGTAAGAAAAAAAATATAATACTTTAGAAACAAATTTATGCTATATATTTGCACATTGGGGGGGGGGAGGGGGTAAAGTATAGCGGGTCTGCATACCTAATGTGTTAGGTACAATTATTCTGCAAATTATGTAGTAAGAATTGTTTTCTAACTTCACACTGTCCAAATACTTTATCCCTACTCCCTAATGTGCAAAAATATAACCCAAATTAATATATTTTCCATCTATTCTGTCACTTCTCTTTGTCTTGTGTCACGCTAAGCTGAAAGAAACTAACAAAAAAAAAAACAAAAAAAAAAACGGTTTCTATAATGCGTCAATGAATGGACAACTTGAGCGGTAGGGCGTGTATCATATAAGTACACAAATACCTCCTGTGTATAATTTTTTCCTGTTCAAGTTCAAGTTCCATTTATTTCCATAAAATAACAATAACAAAAACAACATCCCAAAGGGCTCAATGGCCCCTTATTTAGGAAACGACATAGAATAAATAACAAATGTTAAAACTTGGCATAACATACTAAATATAAATCTATAAGGAAAACAAACCAACTCATCGAGTGTCCCCGCACGAAACAGCGATTCTCCTATCACCCGACAATAAAAAACAATTTAAAATTCTCTACGTCGTCGAGGATCCAACGCCAACAAAACCCCATATTCGAAGGAATTCATTTTGAGGGGACAAGCTCCTTAAGATAAAAAATACATGTGCGTTAAGATATTTGAGGGGGTGGTCGCCTGTTCCCGCTAACCATTTCAAGATACTATATTTTTACTTATACCCACATATACGAGTAAAGGTAAACCGTTATTAACACAAATAGTTACAATCGAATTTCAACTCTAGTCAACGGATTACTGAGATCTATGTGTCAGCTTACTACGTAAGTAACTGGAGAGAAACACAAAGTAACACAAATATCTTCAGACAAAAATAGGACAAACTATGAAAACAAGCAGCAAAATTAAAAAAAAGAAACATCCGAAAGAAAAAAGAGCAGGTGCCATCCCAGCATGAGTAGAAATCAATCTAAAATTAAAATTTGATCAATTATTCATAAGTCCCCACATCCCTATAAGGAAGATGAAGGTTCTTGGAGCGAACATGGACAGAAGAAACGGGAACCCCAACAACAACTTTATCATAAAAATAGTTTGTTGGAGATTGGATGTCATAATACTGCATTGGTATTTGTACGTCTCTTAGTTTGATGGTGTCAATTGGGGGGCGGGGAGATGGCACCCCCTAAATCTCGAAAAATGACTTTCTGGGGATATTTTTTATTGAAAAAAACGATAAATTTGCCCCCTCTAGGCATTGAAAAGTACATTTTACTCCGCCCTAATGTTCCAAGTATTAACGCCACTGCTTTACTTGTTTGAAATTTAGAACCCAAGAAATAAAAAGAGGGTTTGGGTTTCCGATAGATCTGGATTATTTAGGACAATATTTAAAGTAGGATTCAATGACGGAATTATACAGGATTATAATACCCTCACAAGCATAGAACGTATGGATCCGGATCTCCGATTTTTAAGTTTACGGTGGGAGGCAACCCTTAACCCCTTAACATCGTCTATCCTAAATCCCTGTATACATAACGTATAGCATAATATACACTAGCCGAATAAATCAAAAAGAGAGCGAAATGATATCAAGGGCGGATCCAGGATTTTTTCGGGGGGGGGGTTACTAATTTTTGACTCAGTTTTCGACAAATTTTACTGATTTTTACCTAGGTTTTACTAATTTTCGAGTCGGTCAAAAATTTCGAGGGGGGGGGGGGTTCAAACCGGGTACCCCCCCCCTGGATACGGCCTTGAATGATATAAAATGGTTCAAAGAATTTGATAGTGGGCCAGGATTGTCAACCTTCAATTTAAAGGAACTCCAAAACACATGCAGTCTATTGATGCCAAATAATCGAAGTCACGCATAAGTTCTACAAACAGCTCACAGCCAATGACTATGGCATATTTTTTACTGAATATCATCAGGAATAAGCTTACACTTGACCTCAATATTGCTCCCATGGGTGGCATTGTTGTTATTTGTCTGTGTCGGCTGATGCACTATTCCACTTTACCAGTTCAATTGTTCAAAACGAAAATGAATGAACACTTTCTTAGTCTGATTTTAGAAAATGTACTTTTAGATTTTACAAATTCACAAAAATACATTATATTTACGCTATTAGTTTATAAAGTTCTTTTTTTTTAGTTGAACTTCCCTTTCTGGCGGATCTCAAGCCATGCTGACAGCGCTGCTCTCTACAACGCCTTAGAAATGGGATTTCTTTAGTGTAAATGGACCATTTGGTCAGATCACTTGCGTGTAGTGTTTTCGTTTTTAAGCTCGCTTTTCATCATCAAATCTTCGTTTTTCATCATCAGATCTTAAGTGGCAAATTTAATGCAAACCATGTAGCTCTTTTTATTTATTAAGCCTGCTGAAGGGAAGTGAAAGTGCCATGAAAGGATAAAAAAGATTACTATTTAATACAGTGTATGTTTGCAATTAACTGTCGTCTTTCTAAAAGTGAAGTGTAGTTTCAGTTGTATATATACATATATATGTATATATATATATATATATATATATATATATATATATATATATATATATATATATATATATATATATATATATATATATATATATATATATATATATATATATATATATATATATATATATATATATATATATATATATATATATATATATATATATAATATATATATATATATATATATATATATGTATATCGTGCATGTAAATGGATCTGTAAATAGATTCCCATAAGTTAATGATGTGTCGTTGTAGTCATTCCAGGAATTATTTCTTTCGGTTTTTGTCACTGTTTCAATGTTCTTATGTTTGCAAATATTGTAGTCTTTCGAAATAATAAATGATTTACTTTCTGACTTATAGTAACAACCAAAAACAGCACACAAAATTTGTTTGAACATAAGGTAGCTGGCAGTTGCAACTTTCCTATTTGGTGATACTGAGCAGCTGAGCTAATACATTTTTTCTACCTGGAACTTTCAAGTCCTATTGAATAGTATAACTTTAAAAAAAAGAGGAAAAATCTTCTTACAACGAGGTGAGTGAATGTACTTGTAAAAGAAGTCAATTCATGATGCATCAAGACCTTGTCTATTAGTTGGGATCCAGTGATCCTGCAACCTGGCTTACTAGCCCTGCTATGGATCCTCTGGAGGTGACCGTTCTGGAGGCCCCACCTTAAATTTGGTGGCCATATTTGGTAACAGGTGCTATGTAGGACGTAAGGCTTTAGGGGTCAAAAATTTCTCCCAGATTTCTGGCGCAGTAGGATCGAGTCCGACGGAGATTGAAACGGCAAGAAATATCAGCTGGGAAATGACTACCATGGAAACAAGACTTAACACTCTTTATGAACTCAATTTTTGAGAATTAATCGAGATCCAATCCTAGGATACTTATAAGTGGTAAAAGAGATCACAAATCCTTAAATATAAACTTCTATGGAAATAGAAAGTTGAAAGTAATTTTTTGCAAATGCAAACTACATGGCGGATTATGCCCCAAAATGCTCATGCTGGAATTACCTCAATCATCCCATACTGCAACATTACCCCGATCCCAGCAACTACTTACTATATAATTCCTTAAATACCATCATGGGTTAAAATAACAAATATATAATTAATTACCACGTCTTGCTTTTGGACTTATATGTTTTGCAATATCAGTCTCAAACCAGCAGTCCACAAGATAAGAAATATTTTTATATTAAAAACTATTTTTTTTTTATTACAGGCTTTGTGGCTCCATCACATATGATATGCCCCTAGTCCCGGTAATTACCTGATTTTACAAAACTGAGGTATTTGTGTTACCTTCTCTTAAACGCGTCAAAGGAAGAATTTTTAGGATTACCTCTGCTGGCAATCTATTCCATGTGGCAACCGATCGCAGGGCGAAATTCGTTGTCAGATATTCTTGACGGAGAGTACCCTGCTCAAGGTGGTCCTGACGAGCTGTACTTTGGCGAGTTGATCGCAAGGGCTTTGCTCTCTCAGGAACGAGCTTCGATAACTCCTCTGATGGAGGTCTATACATGTACTTGTAGTTAACCGGCATGGTCGCCACGTCGAGGCGTTCCTGGATCAACTGTGGGTTTTTCCCTTGTGCCATACACAATCAGAGACTTTTGCGATGTTAAAGGAGAGAAGGCGAATATTGTGCCCTTGAGAAAGGAGCTCAACTCACTCTTGATACTGTGCGATCAGACAGTCTAATGTTGTCCGTTTTCTACGAAAACCGTATTGCGTGTCTGCCAACAACATATGTGACTCAATGTATTGGTAAAGGGTCTTATTAATAACGCTTTCATAAACTTCACCTACGCAGGACAGCAGACCTATTGGACTATACGATCCTACAGTAGTAAGGGTCGATTAGGAACAGAGACAACATGAGCAATTTTCCAGGCTTTCGGGAATGATCCCGGTGCAAAGCATTTTCTATGCAGAGAGGTGAGAGGACCAGCAAATTCAGGGGTCATCTTTTAATGATGAGATTGGGAATCTTGTCAGGTCCTGAAGCTTTGTTGACATCCCGCTGCCCTATCGTTCTGAGCACCTTACTAGTAGTTATGTTAAAGCTGGTGATTTTCATGTCTGTTCGTGGCAGAAAGGGGGGAAGGGAGAATCCGACTTCATCAAGTTGGGAGACCTTTGATAAGGCTTGTGCAAGAGCATCTGCCTTTTCCTGACCTGACTGGATCATCGTCCCTTCAACATGAAGCGAGGAAATTGTTGTTGGTTTAGATGACGATAGAGCTTCTTTGAAGACCACCACCCCCCCCCCCTTCGCAGGGGCACTTTTCAGTTTGTCTACAAACTTGTGTTTGTTTTCGGCTCTAGCTTGACGTGCAGCTCTAACAGACTAGTTTCAAGTGCTGATAAAAGCAGCCCAGTCCTCGTCGGATTCAGTCGAACGTCATTTCTTTTGAGCCTTATTTCTGGCCCTGGTTGCCTTTCTACAACCAGCATTAAACCAAGGATTATATCGAGATGAGACTTTTACTCTTTTTGATGGAACAAATTGCTCAATGACCTCTGTAGTCGCTTTTTTCTAGTGCCGCTGCTTTATGTGGGGCTTCTTTTGAAAATTTACACCACGGCTTTGCTGATAAAAAGTTTCACAGACCATCCCAGTCTGTGTGGTGATACTGCCTGATGATCCGCTAGGGCTTTACAGGTGGAGGTATTTTGAGATTTCCACGAGGTATAACTGCCACAAAGTCACTGGCAAAAGGATTGCTTTCAACACTAAAGGAATCCGAATGATCAGTTAAAAAGAGATTAAGCCGGGATGATCCATGAGTGCTAATATAAGTGTCGAATACAACAAGCTGTTCTAGGCCATAAGCAAGACTCGGGTCTAGCAGAGCTACGCCTTCCGCATCAGTCGTACGACTTTTCAGCCAGTAGCCATGATGAATGTTGAAGTCTCCTTGGATTATTATATCTGAATTAGGGAACTTTTGCTTCACAAATTCCAAGCAATCTTTCAGATGTTCGGTGATTTTCATCTTTGGTGGCTTATAGACTGTGCCAACAACAAAAGATTTGTTTGGTAGGTTTACTTTCACCCAAAGTACCTTTTTATCGGTTGGAATTGAAAGTGCCAAAAATAGGATGCTATTTTTAATGTGCATAGCAGCACCACCTCGACCAAAAGTCAAGCTTCTCGGGTCTTTGCGATCCAGCCTTAGCAGAGTGTAACCAGGAATGTTGACCTCACTATCAATGACGCCAGAATTGAGGTTGGTCTCGGATACACACATGACAGAAGGGGAGATCTCATTCATCATATGCTGAAGGTGATCCACCTTGGATCGGAGACCACGTACATTGCTGTGATTTATGGCAAATCTAAGGAAGATTTTTTTTTAAACGCTCTTTAGATCTCATTACAAAAATGACATTCATCGCAAAAACAAAAGTTGTTCCCACATAAGGATTTTCGTTATTAATTAGAAAAAAATGAATTCAGAATGTAATATATTTTCACCGTTAGTACTGTTAAGATTAGGGTAGCATCTTAAGAAATTTTCTACCTGCAGAAACTCACAAAATGTATTTAAAAAAAGCGATTTTAAAAGTTGAAAGATAATTATTGCACATAAATTTCTGCGTGTTCATTTTGTAGACAAGTAAGCTCAACTTATTTCAAAGTAAAAATATATTTCCTTATTTTAATATTATCTTCTTATACTCAAAATTTAATTAGCATCCCGCTTTTTCTGCTATAATTTGAATATTTGAATTGAATTTATGCTGAACACATTGCTTTCAATGGTCCTATAGTCAAATCTAAAATGATATTCAAGAAACTTCAAACTGCTGTTGAAGTTCAAACCGTGTTGATTAATATAACCTATTTACGTTGAAAATTACATTTTTTCTACTGAAAAGTACATAAATCTTAATAATTTCAATAACTTGTTCGAATTCAATAAGCAAGTCACAATTCCAACAGAAAAATTGTTTTTTTTTTACTTGTTTGAATTCGAGCAAAACATTTTGTTGGAAATCAATTTTTTTTTTACAGTGTGTCTTTTAATGTGTCTATATTGCATTATTAGCTGCAGACCCAGTATCGACAAGCTGGAAAATCCCTCGATACAAACTATGGTAGAAATTTTTGGAGACTGTTGTTTAGGACGCTCATATTATGATTTGAAGCCTATTAGTGACTTCAAAAATCCTTGAATAGAACTTTATTGGAAATCAAATACCAAGTTTGAAATCTGTACAATTTTTTTGGTTAACAGTGGGGGGGGGGCTACCAGTTTTGAAACTCTTCCCCTGAAATTTTGACTGACTAATAAAAAAGTAACGAAAATACATATAGACCAATTTTTGATGTGTTATATGAACCTTTTAACCTCTCCTCCCCTTTTCCCCGAAAAAAAGTCCCACCCCTTCTCGAACAAAAATTCTTAACACGCCCTTGCCACCATCTTCCAGCTAAAATTAATCTATGAAATTTCTGCTTTAGTTTCCCCATTTGCATAATTTTGAGCCCTTACTGTCAGACTGCCCAGAGGATGGCACCTTGGAGACAGCTTTTTTGGCCTTTGAATCGTTTGGATATAAAATGGCCATATTGGCCTTTTAATCTGATGCCATATGGAGTTCTGAGGGCCATAGTTACATTGAAAGAGTGGCTGCCATCCTTTGACAGGTTTCTGGCCTCTCTTCCGCGATCATGTGTTCTGCACAAAGAAAATTGGAAATCTATAGTTGGGGGACACATTATTGTTTACTAAGTCATCGCTATTGCGTTGATTATGACAAGGTATAAGATGCTTGCCGTTTTAATAAAGTCAATTTTTAATAAACGCGGTTTTCTAATAGAAGTAAAGAATTAAGTTGAGACTTGAAACGAACGAAAATTATACCGTTATTCTATATTGTAGAATTTTTAAAATACAGTACTTCACTGAAACAAAAATCCACGCAAAAAATGTCATTTTAGAGCAAAGAAGTTCCCAAGTAGCCGACAGAAAATAAAAATCTAATTTATAAGCCTCTCAGTAGTCTTTCACCGGTCATGATATTGGTAACATTCAACATACAATCTAAATTCCGTGAAGAAAAAAAAAAAAAAAACTCAAGCAAGCTCAGTTTCAATAAAGTCTTAGTTTTTTTCTGAAATTCAGAAAGCACAGAGAATATTGAGATTAGGTTTGTTTGACCTACTTTTATGAATGTATGCTGCATAAGGCTGTGAAGCAGTAATTTTTTTTTCGATTCAAGATTCAACTTTACTCTTCACTTTTAATTGAAAAATTATATTTTTGTATATCA